>JAHKQU010000063.1:0-27410 GCA_020383195.1 Neomicropteryx cornuta | reverse complement strand
TCCTGCCCCCGCGCGGCGATGTGCGCCGCCAGCAGGCGCGACGACCACACCTCGCCACTGCCCTGGATCAGCTCGATCGCCTCGCGTGCGGCGATGCCGAGCACGCTCAGCGCGTGCAGCACGTCGGCCAGTTCGTCGAAGCGCTCGTGCAGCCAGTCCCGCACCGGCCCGGCGGCGTCGCCCAGCAATTCATCGGCGGTCGCGGCATGCGAGTCGCGCAGTGCCTGCCAGCGTTCGCGCCAGTCGCTCGCGCGGTTGGCCGCGGCGTGGGCCACCGCGATGAGCGCATCGGTAACGCCGTGCATCGCCGACACGACGGTGACCTGGTCCGGTTCCGGCCGCTCCAGCAGGATGCGGGCGACGCGCTGGAAACGCTCGGCGTTGGCCAGCGACGAACCGCCGAACTTGTGGGCGACGAGGTCGTCGGGGATCGCGAAGCCGGCCTCGTGGCGGACGGCGGCGAGCGTGGCGGACAGGTTGGCAAGCGGACTCATACAGCCTCCGGTGGAAGCCGCACGTCCGTCGTGGAGTCAGGCAGCTCGCCCGCATCCTTCGTTGAGGTGCGGGGATCGGTGCAGGAAGGGAACTAGCTGCGCGCGACCGACCGCACCCACGAAATAGTGGATGTCGCGGTGCCGGCGGTCGAAATGCTGCGGTGCATGAACGGCAGTGGAACCGATGCCGGCGGCCTCTGTCAAGCGGACGAACCGCATCCGGCGGCAGCCGTCGATCCGTGCCAGCGCCGGCGTGTCCGCACCGGCAAGGCGGACGCCGCCACTGAGATTCCCGCCGCCGACGCAGCACTCCTACGCCCGATCCCTGCATGGCATGCCGGGGGGCGATCGACGCCCGCCGGCAACGCCGTGCGGGCGTCGGCAGACCGCGATCGCGCAACGCGATGGCGGACGGAACCATTCCAGGGGAAACCACATGAAGCAGAAACGGATGCACACGCTGCAGATGACCGTGCTGGCCGCGCTGGCGCCGTGGGCGGGCGCCGCATGGGCGGACCAGGGCGGGCGCTGCCTGTACGACACCGGCTATTTCGCCAAGCTCGACCAGACCCTCTACCCCGGCTGCGTGAAGCTGCGCACGCTGGGGCCGGCGGCAAGCGCGTCGCCGACGGTCTATGCGCTGTCGGAGGGCCGCTCGGTGTTCGCCAGCACCTGCCCGGTGACCATCACGCTGACGCCGCATGAATCGGCCTGCGGCAAGGAAGCCGCCGCGGCGCTGAAGGCGAACGATCGGGTGCGGATCGACGAATGGGGACCGGACCGCCTGGAACTGGTCATCCTGCGGGACGGCGAGCCGGTGTTCCACAGCAGCCAGCCGCGCGTCTTCCTGAAACCGGCGACGGTGGAACTGGAGGGCAAGACCCAGCGCATCGGCTATTACGCGGACGCCCTCATCAACGGCGGCGACCTGCTCAAGCCGATCCCGGTCAAGGTGAGCTACTACGTGTATCTTCGCAACGCGATTCAGGACGGTCGGGCGATACGCTGGTATGACGTGGAAGTGTTCGACAGCAAGACGGCCTGCCAGGCCGAGATCCCCGGCAGGCCGACGGCCGGAACGGCCGGAGTCGACTGCGCGCTCGCGCCCTACACCGTCGACCCGCCCGGCCTGGGTCCGAAGCCGGCCAGGGAGCAACCTGTCCTGCGCCAATCGCCCGCCGGCGGTGGCGGCGAGCCCCCGCCGACTCCCGAACCCTGATCCGCATCCGGGCGGCCCGCCGTGAGTCCACGGCGGGCCGCCGTGGTCGGCATCGTCCTCGTCCTGCTGCTGCCGATGGCGGCGCGCGCCGACACCGCCGCGACGCGGCTGGACTGCACGCCGGCGGAACGGCTGCTGACGCTTCCTTCCGGCGGCAGCCTGCGCATCGCGACCACCGAACCGGCGTGGCTGGACATCGGCGAGACCGGCCACCTGCTGGAGGTCGTCGGCGCTGCGAGCGTGCCGGTAAGCCACCCTCGCCGTGCCGTATCGCCACGGCAGCCATGCGCTGCGACTGGACCCCGGCAGCACCGTGGTCGTCCGTTCGGCGGCACCGTCATCGCAGCCGGTGCGCGCCCGCGTTCGCATCGACTGCGGCGACGCGGCGGCATCGCGCTCCCGCCGCGACTGGCGGGCCGCGCTGGCCGAGGCCACGACACGCATCGCCCCGAAACTCGCCGACGCAGCGCTGGCCGCCCTGCTGGGCGAGCTGGACGCCCTCGCCGCGAGCGCCCCATCCGCCGCCGACCGTGCCCTGGTCGTGCATGCACGCGCGCAGGCCCTGCTGATGTCGGGGCGCACCGCCGACTCGGTGCAGGCCTTTGCCGCTGCAGAACAGGCCTGGGCCGACAGCGGCGACCGCGTGCTCGCCCGGGTGGCGCGGGGTCGGGCGGGTCGAAGACCTGCAACGCCTGTCGCGCCACGAGGAAGCGCTGGCACTGGCCAGCGAGGCCATGCCGGCGGCGGATCGCGACGACTATTTCGCGGCCCGGCTGCGCCTCAGTCGCTGCCTCACCCTGCGCTACCTCGGGCGCATGACCGATGCGCTGGATTGTTTCCGCAGCGGGCTGGTGGCCATGGAGCGCCTCGGCGAAACCAACGACCTGGTCAGCGGCCTGCAGGACATGGCCGACGTCAGCCGCTACCTCGGCCAGACCGCCGCGGCACGCGCGCTCGGCGAACGCGCGCTGGCGCAGACGGTCCAGCCCGACTTCAGCGCGGTCCGCGGCCGGCTGCACCTGATGCTGGCCGACATCGCGATGGACGAGGGCGACCTCGGGCGCGCCCTGGTCGGCTTCAATGACGCGCTCACCGAGTTCGCCGACGCCGGCAATCCACGCTGGGAAGCCAATGCCCTGCTGCGCACGGCCGAGCTGTATCGCAGCCTCGGCGGGCTGGAGGAAGCCTCCGATTTCGTCGCCGCCGCGCTGACCCGCCTGTCCGAACGGGACGCGCCGGCCCGGGTCGCCGCGGCGCGACTGACCCAGGCCCGCATCGACCTGCAGATCGGCCAGGTCGATCGCGCCCGCGGCGGCGTGCAGGCCGCCATCGCCACGTATTCGCGACTGGCGATGCCGGCCGACCTCGATGCGGCGCGACTCACCCAGGCGCGCCTGCTGGCGCAGGTCGGCGATCGCGCCGGCGCGGTCGATGCGCTGAGCGCGCGGGATCGCAGGCAAACGCTCAATCGCGACGACTGGCAGTTGCTGCAGGCGCGGTTGCAGTCGGCGACCGGCGACTGCGGCCAGGCGCTGGCGACCCTGGACGAACGGGAGCGCCACAGCCTGCGCGTCAACCGCGAACTGGAGCGTGTGCAGATCCGCGCCGAATGCCTCGCCGCCGACGGCCGCCCGGCCGATGCCGAGCAGGTGTTGATGACGGCGGCCCGTCGACTGGCCCTGCTGGCGCAGCGCGTCGACAGCGCCCTGCTGCGGCAGGTGATCGTCGGCTATATCGCGCCGCTGCGCCGTACCGCGTTCCGCATCGCCGCCGTCGCCAACGGCGGCAAGGCCGGCAATCCGGAACAGGTGTGGCGCTGGCTGCAACTGGACGATGCCGCCCTCGGCGGGCGTCGTTCGAGCAGGGCCGGCGCGGCGAGCAACCGCTTCGACGAAGAGGTGTCGCGCGAGCTGCTGGCGGCCCGCCACGGCACGGCGAAGTCATCGGAGGACGCCGCGCCGCGCCACCTGCTGGCATTGCTGGCGGTGCCGGCCGGTGCCGAGCCCGGTCCGGTGGCGCTCGGTGCCGAAGTCTCGCTGGCCGCGTTGCAGGCACGTCTGGGCGAGGCGACCTGGCTGGGCTACGTGGATGCCGGCACCTACTCCGCGCTGCTGCTGGTCGACCGCACGACCGCACGGCTGGTACCGACCGCCGAGATCGCCCCGCTGCGCTCCGCCGCCGACCGGCTGACGGCGGCGGTCAGCGACCGCGGTCGATCCGTGCAGGCGATCGCCACCGACGCCGCGCGGCTGTCCGCCCTGCTCTGGCCGCCCGGCACGGCGACCGGCCGCCGCGCCGTCCCGCCTGCTGGTCGATGCCTCCGGGCCGCTGACGACGATACCGTGGGCCGTGCTGGCCTGGCCGGGCAGCGAGCGACCGTTGCTGGAGACCAGCCGGATCAGCCTGGTCCGGCTGCGTGCAGCGGACGATGCGGCGATCGTGCCGCCCCGCGGCCGCGACGTGGCCGTGTTCGTGGCCGGCCAGGAGAACACCGCCTCACTCGACACGTTGTGGAACGCGCGCTTGGAACCGGGCCTGATCCAGACCGCGCTGGGCGACGGCAACCGCGTGGCGACGCTGGCGGCGAACGATCGCGCCGCCCTGCTCGGCGCGTTCTCGCAATCGCGTTCGTGGCTGCACATCGCCGCGCACGGCGGCACCTTGCCGTCGCGGATCGGCTACGCCGGCATCTGGCTGGAAGCGACCGGCCCCGACCAGCCGCCGCGTTTCGTCAGCTGGCTGGAAATCCTCGCGCGCGGTTCGCGCAACGATCTCGTCGTGCTCAACGCCTGCCAGCTGGCCGAGAACCGCCAGGGCTCGGCCGCCAGCCTGAATTTCGCCGACGCGGTGTCGCGGGCCGGTGCACGCGATGTCGTCGCCGCGCGCTGGCAGGTCAGCGACGGAGCGAGCACGCTGTGGGTGCCCGCGTTCTACCGGGCGATGGCCGATGGTGGCGGCAGTGCCGACGCGCTACGCCTGGCGCAGCAGCGGCTGCGCGACAGCCGGGTCTTCCGGCACCCGTTCTACTGGGCCGCCTACGTGCATTACGGCCACATCTGATCGCAGCGCTGGCGCGTCAGCGGTACTCGCACAGGTAGGCGGTGTCGATGGCGACGCGCAGCTGGAAGCGCTGGTCGGCCGCGACTTCGAAACAGCTGCCCGCGCGGAAGCCCTGCCAGTCGTCGCGACCGGGCAGGCAGACATCGAACTGGCCGGACAGCACGTGCATGATCTCCGGCTGCGTCGTGCCGAACTCGTACTCGCCGGGCAGCATCACGCCGACCGTGGCGCGGCCATCGGGCTGCTGGAAGCCGATCGACTTGACCCGGCCCTCGAAGTATTCGTTGATCGTCAGCATGGCGGCTCGCGGCGGATGGGATGCCGCAGTATCGCCGCGCACCGGCCACCCGTCATCCCGCCGCGCGTACCACGCGCACGAGTGCGCGGCTGGCGATCGGGTGGAAGTCGGCGAGGCCGCGACCGAAATCGACGAACCACGCCAGGTCGCCATCGCTGCCGGCGAGTCCGGAGGCTGTCCAGTACCAGGCCGGGCTGGCGACGAAGTGGTCGGGGTCGATGGCGGGATCGTGGCGCTGCCAGTCGACCAGGGTCAGCAGCTCGTCGATGCGTGGCACCCGCCAGCCGGCCAGCCCTGCCAGCCGGCAGGCCGCGGCGGCCTCGGCGGCGTCGCGCCACGCCATCGCCTCGTCGAAATGCCGGGCCGCCCACAACAGGCCGTGTTCCGCGTCGACGACGACGCCGGATGGCAGGCTGCGGAAGCGTGGCCGTCCCGCGACGGCGGGCGCGACGGTCGCCGGTGCAGGCTGGCGCGGGAAATCGGAAGCGGACATGGGCGTTCAGGTCACCACGACACGTGGTTCGGGCCGCATCAGACCACCGGACCGTGACAACGCGCCTGTGCCGAACGGGCTAGCCGACGCCGGGTTCAAGCATTCCGGACGGCGGACCGGCCTTGCTCTATCGTCAGCACTTCGTCCGGCGCGGCAGGGTCCATGGCATACAACCTCTTCGGCGTGCTGGTCAGCCTGGGCCTGCTCGGGGCCTTCCTGCTGGTCGGCGACGTGTCGATCCGCGCCAAGGCCGCGCTCGCCGCCCTGTTCGCCGGTTCCGTGCTGCTGCAGGCGTACTCGCCGATGTGGAAGCTGGCCGGTTTCCTGGCCCAGATGCTGCTGGCGATCGGGATCGCCCTGCACTTCCGGCGCAGGCGCTGAACGACGCGAGGGCCGACAGGTATCATGCGGCGATGAATGCCTCGCACCCCGGGTCGCTGCCCGTCATCCAGCTGAAGATCGACCGCCGCTCCAACCATCCCTGGATCTTCCAGAAGATGGTCGAGAAACCCGAACCCAAGCCCAAGCCCGGCAGCATCGTCGACATCTACGATCGTGCCGGCATCTTCGCCGGGCGTGGTTTCTACAACGGCCATTCGCGCATCGCCCTGCGCGTGCTGACGGCCGATCCCGACGAAGCCGTCGACGAGGACTTTTTCATCCGCAAGATCGCCCACGCGATCGCGCTGCGCCGCGAGCTGCTCCAGCTCGACGACGTCACCGACGTCTACCGGCTGATTCACTCCGAGGGCGACGGCCTGTCCGGCCTGGTGGTCGATCGCTTCGCCGACACCGTCGTGATCGAGTATTTCTCCGCCGGCATGTTCAGGCAGCGAGACCTGATCCAGCGCTGCCTGCTCGAGCATTTCCCCGACGCCACGCTCTATTCGTTCGCCGAGGAGCACGTCCAGAAGCAGGAGAGCTTCGACTTCCACGCGCAGATCCCGCCCAAGCCGGTGGTGATCCACGAACACGGCGTGCAGTTCCAGGCGGCACCCGGCAGCAAGCACAAGACCGGCTTCTTCGCCGACCAGCGCGACAACCGGAAATTCCTCGCCAGCCTGTGCGCAGGCAAGCGCGTGCTCGACCTGTGCTGCAACTCGGGCGGCTTCGCCATCGCGGCGAAGACGATCGGCGGCGCGGGCGAGGTGGTCGGCGTCGACCTCGACGAGGAAATCCTCGAGATCGCCGAACAGAACGCTCGCCTCAACAATGCGAAGATCCGCTTCGTCCAGGCCGACATCTTCCACTGGCTGCGCGACAGCAACCTGAGCAAGAACGGCCAGTTCGACGTCGTCATCCTCGACCCGGCCAAGATGACGCGCGATCGCGAGCAGGTGATCCCGGCGCTGAAGAAATACCTCGACATGAACAAGCTGGCGATGGGCGCGGTGAAGCCCGGCGGCATCCTGCTCAGCTGCTCGTGCACGGGCCTGGTCAGCGAGGAACAATTCCTCGACATGCTGCGCCGCGCCGCGTTCTACGCCAACCGCAGCGTGCAGATCCTCAAGATCACCGGTGCCGGCGCCGACCATCCCTTCATGGCCCACGTGCCGGAGAGCCGCTACCTCAAGGCGGTGTTCTGCCGCGTCGACTGATGCTGCACGTCGTCCTCCACCAGCCGGAAATCCCGCCGAACACCGGCAACGTGATCCGGCTCTGCGCCAACAGCGGCGCGCGCCTGCACCTGGTCCGTCCGCTCGGCTTCGAGCTGGATGACGCCAGGCTGCGCCGCGCCGGGCTGGACTACCACGAGTTCGCGCCGCTACGCGTCCACGACAGCCTCGACGCCTTCGTGGCGACGGTGGCGCCGACCCGGCTGCTGGCCCTGTCGACGCGCGGCGGCGTGCGCCACGACACGGTCGCCTATGCCGATGACGATGCGTTGCTGTTCGGCTCGGAAACGCGCGGCCTGCCCGCCGACGTGCTGGACGGGCTGCCGGTCGAACACCGGTTGCGCCTGCCGATGCGCCCCGGCAACCGCAGCCTCAACCTGTCCAATGCCGTCGCCATCGTCGTGTACGAGGCATGGCGACAGGCCGGTTTCGACGGCGCGGCCTGAGCGCGGCATCGGTCCCGGCCCCGGCCCCGCGTCACCCGACCGCCAACGCCGTGGCTCAGGCGTTGATCAGGCCATGGCGCACCGCCAGCAAGGCCAGGTCGGCCTGGTTGTTCGCCGCCAGCTTCTGCTTGATGTTGTACAGGTGCGTGCCGACCGTGCGCGGCGACAGCTGCAGCAGGTCGGCGATCTGGTTCACTGACTGGCCGCGCGCCAGATGCAGGAACACCTCGTACTCGCGCTCGGTGAGGCGCTCGACCGGATTGCCGGTTTCCTCGACGCTCTGGATCGCCATCTTCTGCGCCAGCGCCGCATCGATGTAGCGGCGGCCGGCGACCAGGCTGCGGATCGCCTCGATCAACGCTTCCGGCGCGCTGCGCTTGCACAGGTAGCCCAGGGCACCGGCCTTGAGCATGTGGCGCGCATGGCTCGGGTCCTCGTGGGCGGACAGCGCGAGGACCTTCGCCGCCGGGTCGCGCGCCAGGATGCGCGCCGTCGCCTCGAGCCCGCTCATGCCGGTCATCGAGATGTCCATCACCACCACGTCGGGCCGATCGGCCTGGTAGGCACGGTACGCGGCCTCGCCGCTGTCGGCCTCGGCGACCACGCGGAGGTCGGCGGTGGTCTCCAGCAACAGGCGGAAACCCATGCGGACGATGGCGTGGTCGTCGACCAGCAGGACGCGGACGGGCGCGATCATGGCGATGTCCCGTCGGAAACGGCCGCTGCGATCGGCAGCCGCGCCTCCAGCAGGGTGCCGACCTCGGCGGGACCGATCGCGAGTTCGCCACCCAATGCCTCGGCGCGCTCGCGCATGCCGCGCAAGCCGAACTGCGGCGTCTGCAGCGCCTCCGCCGCGATGCCGCGGCCATCGTCGGCGACGCGGATCCTCAGCATGCCGTCCCAGCCGCTGAGGCTCACCGCGATGTGCCGCGGCTGAGCGTGGCGCAGGGCGTTGCTGATCGCCTCCTGCACGATGCGGTAGGCGGCGATCTGTACGGCGTCGGCCAGCCCGTCGGGCACGTCGCGGTGTTCCAGGTCGAAGCCGACGCCGGTCGCGCGCTGGCGCCAGTCGTCGACCAGGTCGGCGACGGCGGCGACCAGGCCGAGGTCGTCCAGCGCCAGCGGACGCAGCCGCGGGATCATCGCGTGCATGCTGTCGTAGAGCTGGTCGGAGCAATCCACCAACGCGCGGGTGGCGGTGCGCAAGGCGCTGTCGCCCGGCTCCGCACGCTGCGCCAGCACGTAGGCGATGCTCTTGATCGCGGTGACCTGCTGGCCCAGTTCGTCGTGCAGCTCGCGCGCCAGCGAGCGCCGCTCCGCCTCGATGCGCTGGTGCAGCGTCTGGGTCAGTTCGCGCTGCGCGGCCAGGCGCGCCCTCGATTCGGCGGCATTCGCCGTGGCTTCGACGCTGTCCTCCACGGCAGCGGCCATGCGATTGAAGGCCGCGCCCATTTCCGCCGCCTCGCGACCTGGCAAGGCCGGCAGCCGGGTGTGGAAGGCACCGGCCTCCATCCGGCGCAGGCCGGCGACGATGCGCTCGAACGGCGACACGCTGCGGCCGACAATGACATGGACCAGCCCGTTGATGAGAAGGAACAGCGCCACGCCGATCGCCAGCAGCACGCGCATCGTGTCCCAGCCATCGAGGATGGCGCGCGAGGTTTCCGACTCGATCACGAGTTGGCCGCTGCCCACCGAGAGGATGCGCATCGGCACCTCCGGCCGCACCAGCCGGGCGAACCATTCCGGCGCATCGCGACCCGCCTTGTACGTTGGCGGCGGCGAGCGATACAGCTCGCGACCGTCGCTGCCGATCAGCGTCAGGTTGCTGGCGCGCACGCGGCCCAGTTCATCGAGGAAAGCCTTCATCTCGTCTAGCCCGCCACGCTCGCCACTGCTGACCAGCCGGCTCAACAATTGCTGGGTGATCCGGCTGGCCGCAACCACCTCCTCACCGACCGTCCGTCGCATCGTGCTGACGAACAGCGCCGTGAGGCACGCCATCAGCACCAGCATCAGCGCGACGATCAGGCCATGCAGTTTGGCGCGAAGGCTCATGCGCGGGGCGGCTCCAGGGGAAGACGCGATGATGCCATGCGCGCCTGCGCCGGCAGGTGCGCCAGCGCGGCGATAGCGGGGGTTCGGCTTCATCGGCAAGGCCCCGCTTCCGGGCTTGCCTCCCGGCGGCCGCAACGAACGGACCGGGGGATCCTTCCTCACGATCCCCTTCCCGCGCGTGGAGAGCGCTCGATGCGGCGCGGACGCAGCCGATCGATCAGTCCGCCAACCAACTGCAACAACCGGCGTCACAAAGTGACCGTTTGTGAGGTGCCAACTGTGACAAGGGACGAGCGGTTCGTCTGATCGGCTGAAAGCGGACTTCGACCTGTCCGCGCGCTGAATCGGCCGGAACCGGGAGCCTCGTCACTGATCGGCGAACCGACGGCGTCGCCATCCACCCGATGCGACGCTCAAGACGGCTCGCGAACCTCGGCCGACCCGACACGGCAAAGAAGGCCGCGCAAGTCATTGACCTGACGACGTTTTATCGATCGATCCAGAACCCGCCGATGAGTACACTTTGGCACCTTTCCACACTGCGTCGCTTCCTCCAGCTGAGGCCGCATGCCCGTGCCTGTCGCTTCCAGGGACTGGCATCACGGAAAAAGTGTGCGCTTCGTCACACTTCTTAACGAAATCGATCGACAGACCTTGGCACGGAACCTGCTGTTGTCTTCGCACGCTTCCGGCAGATGTCGAGGCGGCGACCAGGTAGGGGGATTACCCGAGCGGCCGGACTAGCGATACCTCATTCCCAAACTTCATTTCTCATCCAGAGGATTCACCATGAACGTCAAGAACACCAAGGGCTTCACCCTCATCGAACTGATGATCGTCATCGCGATCATCGCCATCCTGGCCGCCATCGCGCTGCCGGCGTATCAGGATTCACACCGCTCGCGCACAGCTCTCGGAAGCATTGACCTTGGCCGGCGGCCAGAAGGGTGCCGTAACCGAGTCCTTCTCGAACAAGGGTGTCTGGCCGACCGCCAACACGAACGCGGGGCATCTCCGCAAGCCGCATCCATCACCGGCAAGTACGTGAACACGGTCACCGTCGCCAACGGCAAGATCACCGCCGTCATGAAGAGCTCCGGCGTCAATGCGGGCATCCAAGGCAAGAATCTGGTGTTGAGCCCGATCAACCGTGATGGCGCCTTCGAGTGGAAGTGCACCAGTGACGCCGCCGACAAGTTCAAGCCCTCGGCCTGCCGCTGATATCCTTCCGCTGTGGATGAAAAGAGCCCCGATGGGGCTCTTTTCGTTACTGCAAGGCGACTAGGCAGCCATCCAACGCCCGTGCTTGACCTAGAATTTGCAGATTACCCTCGTTTCACGCATGCAAGCCGGCGACCAGCAGTTTTTTGTGGCAGACATATTGCATACAATAGTTCGCAGCGCGATCATGTGCTTGCAACGGTCTTCAAGAATCTCGAACTCAAGGGTCACATCATGAAAAACGGAAAATCTGCCGGGTTTACGCTCATCGAGTTAATGATCGTCATCGCGATCATAGCCATCCTTGCGGCGATTGCGTTGCCTGCTTACCAGGACTACACCGGTCGCGCGCAACTGTCCGAAGCATTGACATTGGCGGGTGGGCAGAAAGGTGCGGTAACGGAATCCTTCTCGAACAAAGGCGTTTGGCCGACTGCAAACACGAATGCCGGAATAGCCACGGCTGCATCGATTACCGGCAAGTATGTCAGCACGGTCACCGTTGCCAACGGCAAGATCACGGCGTTGCTGAAGAGTTCCGGTGTCAACGCTGGCCTGCAAGGCAAGAATCTCGTCCTTAGCCCGATCAACAGGGATGGCGCGTTTGAATGGAAATGCACCAGCAGCGCCGCCGACAAGTTCAAACCATCCGCTTGTCGTTGATTGCCGTAATGCTGATCAATCGCTACCCGAAGTGGACGCGGAAATAAAAAGGGCCCTCGAATCGAGGGCCCTTTTTATTTCCGCGTCCACTTCGGGTAGCGGAGGCAGTGATAGAATTTGCGGAATGCTTATTCCGAGCAATCGGTGCTATTGATAGATGGACTGTGCAATGCGTGGCAACAGCAGCAACTTGGCGCGGCGTCGCTTCCCATGACGGTGACAACTGCACGCCGTGGCTTGCTGCTCGGCGTGCTGATGCTCGCCGGCCTGGTGTATTTGCCAAGCCTGAGCGGGGGTTTCCTTTTCGATGACTGGTTGAATCTGCCAAAGCTCGGCGAGTTCGGACCGGTCGACAACCTCACTACCTTCTTCCGCTACATCACGTCGGGTCCAGCCGATCCGACCGGCCGTCCGTTCTCGATGCTGACGTTCCTGGTCGACGCCCGGGATTGGCCTGCAGATGCGTATTCGTTCAAGATTACCAACTTGCTGTTGCATCTTCTCAACGGATTTCTCCTTTATACGATACTGGAAAAACTCGGGCATATAATCGGCAAGTCCGACGCGCAAAGCTTCGCCACGGCTCTGCTGGCCACCGCATTGTGGATGCTGCATCCGCTTATGGTGTCGACGGTGTCTTACATAGTTCAACGTGAAGCAATGCTCCCTGCCACGTTTTTTCTTCTGGGTCTATGGGGACACATTAATGGCCGAAAAATGGCTGCGCGAGGCCTGCTCGGTGGCGTGGCGCTATCGGCATTCGCCATCGGCGCGTCAACTTTACTCGGCTTGCTCAGCAAGGCAAACGGGATTCTGATACCGCTCATGATTTGGATTGTCGACGCAATCCTTGTCGCCCCCTTTCAGAAAGTGGCAGATGCCCGCACGCGGGCATGGTTTGCGGCCATGCGAAACCTGCTGTTGATGCTTCCCTCGATGGCGTTGCTTGCCTACCTGGTGAAGACGGGATGGGACAACCACCTGCTGGGTCCACTGCCATCACGGCCATGGACCATCTCGGAGCGGTTGATGACCGAGCCGCGTGTCGTCATCCAGTACTTGGGATTACTGGTCATGCCGCGCCCGTACACGACCGGCTTGTTCAACGATGCGATTGTGGTATCGACCGGGTGGCTCACGCCACTGACCACCTTGCCAAGCATTCTGCTAGTCGCGGGGCTGGTGGCGGCAGCATTCGCGGGCCGGAATCGGTTGCCGGTGTTGAGCGCGTCCGTACTGTTCTTCTTCGCGGGGCATGTCCTGGAATCCACCGTTGTGCCGCTCGAACTCTATTACGAGCACCGCAACTACTGGCCCGCCCTGCTGCTGTTCTGGCCTTTGTCGTTCTGGCTGACATCGACAGTGGCCGAGGGAAGAGCACCGGGCACCGGGGGTCGCCGGATTGCGTTGCCTGTTCCCACGGACGATCTTCGTGTGCTGAAACGCAGCCTGATCGTGGTTCTCCCCGCCGGGCTTGCCTTGTTGACTTTTCTTCGCGCAGATCTTTGGGGAAGTACGGCTGAACAGGCATTGATATGGGCCAGCAAGAACCCCGCTTCACCTCGAGCGCAAACTTATGCCGCGCAGACGGAACTGACTCATGGATCGGTGGGTCCGGCCATCCTTAGACTGCGCAGCGCACTCGAGAGGGCACCTTACGAACCGCAGTTGGCGTTGAACCTGATCGATGCGGAATGCAAGGAGGGGCGAGTATGGCCGCAGACGGTCGACTCGGCGGAGCGATCGCTTTCGCTGGCGTCATCCATCGGCCGAATGGGCTTTCAGTGGTTCAGCGACCGGATCGACGAGGCATCGCGGCGGATTTGTACGGGCTTTGACGAAGTGACGTTGCGTAGACTGATCGCCGCGGCCGAGGCAAACCCCGCCGAATCCAAGATCGCCGGTCGACGCCAGGACGTCCTCCATTTGCGCGGCAGGCTGGCCTTGATCGACCAACAGCCGGCTGAAGCGATGCGGCTGTTCGCGGCCGCCCTCGATGCCGATGTTCGACCGGAACTCGCGCTCGGCCAAGCCGCCATACTCGCGAGCGCAGGACACGCCGATCTCGGAGTTGTCCACCTCGATGCCTTCCTGACCGCATGGTCGCCGCCGGGTAGCCCCGGTTACACCATGCAGTCGCTACACCAGTGGCTTCTGGCGCGTCAGGGCTATTGGCAAGAAGAGGTTGAGAGAATGCGAAGCCTGCTTCAACAAGAGCAGTCTTCGGGCGGCGGCGAGGAAGGCGGAGATGGCAGATCGGGTCGCTGATGTCGCCTCCTTGCCGGGCGGAGAAACCATCTCGGCCAAGGTCTCAATCACCCATGTCGACTCAAAGCCGGAGAGGCTCGGATGTTTGCGCAGCGTAGCCTAGCCAATGCGTCGTTCGTCGTTGCCATCGCACTGACCATCGGCATCTATCTACCCGGATTGTCCGGCGGATACTTGTTCGATGACTACCCCAACATCGTCGACAACGCGGCCCTGCTGCTTCCCGACCAGAGCTTGGCATCATGGCGGGCCGCCGCGATGTCCTCACCGTCCAGCGAGTTCGCACGCCCCTTGGCATCAGTGAGCTTCGCCCTGAACACCAGCCTTACCTCGCTTGATCCTTACTGGATGAAGCTGACCAATCTGCTGCTTCACCTCGCCAACGCGGGCCTGTTGCTCGTCATGGGGCGTCGTCTTCTGGAATCCGCGCGCCCGAAACCGGAACTGCGCAATACGAATTCCTGGATTTCCGTATTGGCCGCTGCGGGATGGATGCTCCTCCCGATCAATCTTTCCGTCGTGCTGTACGTCGTGCAGCGCATGGAGAGCATCGCGCAGCTGTTCGTGGTTGCCGGACTCATCGGATACATCGCGGCACGACAACGGATGCAGCGGGGGGAGCGGGGATTGGCCCTAGGCATTTCCAGCCTCCTACTTGGGACGGCATTGGGTGTGCTGGCAAAGGAAACGGCCATACTGCTGCCGTTATATGCGCTCGTGATCGAAGTGTTCGTATTTGGCGGAGTCGATGAAAACGGCCGCAGGGACCGTCGCATATTCGGGCTATTCGCGGTCCTGCTTGCGCTACCGCTGCTCGCGGGACTGATCATCATCATCCCGAGAATGCTGGGTGAAGCTGCTTGGTCCGGTCGCGCGTTCACCTTGCAAGAAAGATTGCTCACTGAGTGTCGAGTCCTGGTCGATTATCTTCGCTGGACGCTCTGGCCGACACCGGCGTCACTGTCGTTCTTCCATGATGCGTACGGCAAATCAACCGGTTGGCTGTCGCCAGTATCGACAGTGCTTGCCGCCACCGCCCTCACGACGGCGGCCGCCGCTGCTTTCCTGTTGCGCAAGCGTGCCGTCCTGTTCGCCGTGGGGGTCAGCTTTTTCCTGTGCGCGAACAGTCTGACAGCAACCATTCTTCCTCTCGAACTGGCGTTCGAGCATCGAAACTACTTCGCAAGCTACGGTGCATTGCTCGCCGTCGTTTCGCTCCTGATGGATTGGTCGAGAACGTTTCGGACGACGATCCCCGGTATCGTCCTCGGTATTCTTTTCGGCAACTGGACCCTGCAGACCGCCATAACATCGGTCGCATGGGCAGAGCCGTTCCGCCTGGCAAGGGAGCTGTCTCTGCGCGCACCCCTGTCACCGCGCGCCCAGTACGAATGGGGTGCGCAATTGACAAAGCGAGCCGGAACCAACGCCGACTCTCCCTACACGCTGCTGGCAATAGAGACCTTGGAAAAAGCGGCGCAGCTATCGGGTTCATCCATATTGCCGGAACAGGCGCTCCTGATCTTCAGTTCGACAACCAACGGGACGATCAAGTCAGAATGGTGGTCCAGCCTGCATCGAAAACTTCGACTCCAACCTGTTGGCGCCCAGGATATCGATGCACTAGGGAAGTTGACCGGGTGCACTATCAAGCTGATCTGCCATTTTCCCCCTGATGAAATGATCTCAGCACTGACCACGGCATTGAACAAGCGAAAAACCCCTGAGACGCTTGCCATATACGGAGATTATTCGTGGAACGTACTGCAGGATCCCGACCTGGCAGTCCGGTTGATGAAGGAAGCTGTAGCGCTTGAGCCGTCCGATCCGGGTTACCGCGCGACGCTGGCCAAAATGTATCTTGCACGCGGTGATGCTGACCGAGCCGCGACCGAAGTGCTTCTGATTGCTGAAAATGGGCGCGCCGGGACTGCGGCGATCCAAGAACTGCGTGAACTACTCCGGGCTCTGCAGGCCCGGCCCGTCGACGACCACAAGGAAGATCGATGACGACCGTCGCAGGTCGCAACGTTATCGGCGGGCTATTGTTGCTTGTGGTCTTCATGCTGGGCTTTCGCTTCGATGGAGCGCCCGCCGGCTACGACATCGATCCGTCCTGGTCTTCTGTGATGAGCTGGGGGGTGGACCCAAGGCGCCCGATGGGGTTCGGATCTCGTTTTCACCCATGGCCCCTTGAGCTTCCTCAGTCCGCACACAAGCTTCAGTCCCGACATCTTTGCCACGGCGGCTGCGGGACAACTGCTCCTTTCGGCCTCCTTCACGTTTTTGTTGTACTTGGCACTACGGCCGGCGAGGCTGCCAACCATTCTCCTTGGAGTGCTGTGGCTGTATTTCTTCGGTGATTGGCTGGCTGGTGACGTGCTATGGCTGATGGCGTATCCGCTGGCGATGCTGGCTCTGCGCCAATGTGCTGGCAACGACACGTTTTCTGCACGGTTCACGGCGATATTCACGGGCTTCGTGGTAGCGATTCCCTGCGTAATAAAATTCAGCATGATTCCGGCCTGGCCGGTTTGGGTCGCGTGTGTGCTTGCCATGCAGATTCCCCTGCGCCTCAGAATCGCGCCCATCGCAACCAGCGCGACAGTCATCGTCCTGCTGTGGTTGAGCAGCGGCAACGACCTCGTCGACCTGCTGTCCTACATAGAAACCGGAATAGAGCTCAGCGCAGGCTATGGGGCAGCCATGCAACGCCCACCCGTGCATTGGTCCAGCGACGCCTTTGGTCTGGTCATCCTTGTAGTTGCGGTATCCACCATAGTGGGTAATGGATCGGCGCAGATCACACCTCGTCGGGAAGTCATCGGCTGGTCACTGCTGCTCTCTGCCGTCCTCATCCTGGCCTTCAAGGCTGCGTACACCCGGTTCGATACCGTTCACCTCTTGATTTTCCTGCCGATCGCCGCCGCCACCGCCGTTCTGTTAACTGCATGGCCAAGGGAATACACGCACCGTTTTTCGACGCTGGCCTCGGGGGGAATATTCTTTATCTCAGCCGTTGCCCTTGTGACCTCGAAAGACGTGGGAGACGCAGTCAAATGGGAATCCCTCGATGGCACCGCCACTACCAATCGATTGATATCGAATGCCAGGTCCGCCTTTTTCGTTGGCGACCTCAAGCGGGCGAGACTGGCGGAACAGCGTGCCCTGGATAAAGCACTGGATTTACCGCAAACCCGGGAACGGGTCGGCGAGGACAGCGTGGACATAATGCCGGTAGGGCAAGGCTTGGTATTCAGGAACAACCTCAACTACACGCCGCGTCCTGTTTTTCAAAGCTATTTCTCCTATTCCCCGGCGCTGGCGGACCTCAATCTACGTTTCCTGCGCTCGGAAAATTCGTCGATGTGGGTGCTGCTCCATCTCAGCGCCATTGATCAGCGTCTTCCCACCAGCGAGGACGGCACCAGCCTGTTGGAGCTTTTGACTCGCTATCGGCTGGACAGCGAGGAAGCCGGGCTTCTGGTATTCAAGCGTGCCGCGCCGCGGTTGCCGACATCGGATCGGCTCGAGAACCCGTTTACCGGGGAATCCACCGGACTCTTTGGGCAGCCCATGCTGGTTCCCGCCAGCGACCGAGGAACTGCCACGATGGCGATAACACTTCGGCCAACCATCGCTGGCCGGCTCGCCGCATTGATTCTGAGAGAGCCGCGAATCTTCGTTTCGGTCACGCTTGCTGCCGGGGACTCTCGAACTTTCAGGCTGGTTCGAGGATCTGCCGAAAGACCATTCTTGATTTCCCCGCTACTGACCAGCAATGACCAGTTGGTTCAGTGGCTGTCCGGTGCAAGAGGCGATACGACGCACACGGTCACCCTGTTTGCCGAAAGCGCCTTCGGAGCCCCTGCGTTTCACGAAGCGTTTCGCATACGCTGGGGCGACTTCCATCCCCTGCACTAGGTTTCAGTCCAGCGCTCCCAGCAGTTGGACCCACTTCGCTGCGAGCGCTTTATTGCCCAGCCATTCGTCGTAGTAGCGGGAGGCCGCGACTTCGTGTCTTGCCCTGCGCTCGGGATCGCTGCAGAGATCGGCCATGCGTCGTGTCAGTTCCGCGATGTCCGAGCAATCTACCGTCTCTATCGGCGGCACGGGGTGCGCCTTCGGGGTACGACATTCCGGACTGGGTTACAACGGCGCGCCCAGCGGCCATGTACATGTAAGCCTTGAACGGGAGCACGCGAGCCGCCTTGCCCTCACCCCCGAATACGCCAAGACAAAGGTCGGCCTGCTGGATGTGGTCCGCGATCTGATCGAGGGATTGCCACTGGCGTATCCATTCAAAATTTGCATCCGGGTGCTCGGCCATGAAGGCATCGACGACGTCTGCGGATTGGCCATCCCCTATGAATCGAAACAGATATCGACCGCTCGCCAGCAACGGAGCAATGCTGGCCAACAGCGTATCGATACCATGGAGCGGAATCATCGTACCTACGAACAGGATGACGGGCGGGCCGGTGCCCGATCTCTCTTGCTGCCTCGATGCCACGAACGGCTCTTCCCGGATCGCGAGTGGAAAAGCGCGAATACGCGACACCGGAAGTCCGAACTGTTCTGCCATGTAGGATTTGTTGGCTATCGTATCCACCAGCACCACGGCTGCGGCGCGCAACGACCTGGCTTCGGCAGCCTTGATCCAGCGCGAGAACGTGCCCGCCTTCTTGACACGAGGACGATCGCGAAACATGGAGTCCCACACGCTGATGTAGGCATCCGCGACACATAAGGGCCGGACCCGGCCTGGCAGCCACGACGCGAACCACAGGAAGAACAGGCTTGGATATGGAACGTAGACCGGGATGCGCCGCCCGCGTTGTGCATGAAGAACCTTCATCAGGCTGGCCAGGTTGAGCAGTGTCAACCGCAGCATGCCGAGCGCGGCCCGCCACGCAGGTGCCTTCGCGAGCTTCCACAGATGCAGGGAGTCGGGTAACCAGTTCCCGCACTCGATGAAGTCGACGTCGGTGCGCTCCTTGAGAACGCGAATGGTGTTGGCGGCGTTGGGATAGCCCGCACCGCCCGGTCGCGAGCCCCCAATCATCAGTTTCATGGACGCAGCTTCCGCAGGCGCAGCATGGCGGCGGTACTGGCGATGGCCTCCACCACCAGTATCAGCACTCGTGCGAAGGTAAGCGCGGCCAAGAGGCGTGCTCCATCGGCACCTTCTGCCAGCACGGCGACAACGGACTCGCGGATACCAAATCCGCCCGGTGAAATGATGGCCAGTACGCCAGCGATCGTCCCGGCAAACAGCGCCAGCAGAAACTGCCAGCAGGCCGCAGGTTCCAGCAGAACAAGGTATCCGGCGGCGTAAGGGACCATGGCGATACCGTACAGTACCAAGGACTGGCGCAGCTCCCGTGAAGCGACGGCGGCGAGCACGCGTCTGCCGACCATCGGGAGGACCGCGAATCCGGCAAACGCCAGCAGCAACACAACAACCCCCAGCGCTGGTTGCGCGAACAATGTTGACCACAGAAGTAGCGTGATCAAGGCGCACCATGCAAGCGAGAACAATTGCTCGGCAATGCCAGTGATCATCGCCAGCTTCGGGGTCATGCCAAATCGCCCCAGCAGTGCTCCGCGTCCCACGACCTGCCATATTCCACCGGGAATGTATTTCCCGAGCAGGCTGCCGAGCCACGCCAGGCGAACCGCGTGCGCGCTCGTCGTACTGCGCGCGCTTGCCACGAGGCGTTCGTAGGCGTTCGCATTCAACCACAGGTGAGCCAAAAACAGCGCAGCCGCACCAGCCAGGCGCCAAGGCTCAAATGAAAAAGCGGCTGCAAGGAAATCATCCCGGCCCAAGCCGAAATGGTGGCCCGCGAGAGCCATCGCGGAGATTCCTGTCGCGTAGCCAAGCCAGATTCGCCAGCGCATGCCCGCCCTGTCAGCCATTCAAGCAGGCCGCTGCCACAAATGCAGATACTGGAAAGTAAAGAAACCTCGAAACGGCCAGAAATCCAGAAGCTTCGCAGGGAGCATCGTCCATGCCCGTGACTCCAGCAAACGCAGATTTCTCCGCTCGCGCACCAACTGCAATCCCGCTTGCCTGCCCAAGGCCAGAGCGTCCCTTCTTGCGAAGAAGCGGAAGTGGCTGCGATCGTGTATGCCTCGGTCACGCAGCGGCCAGGTTCCGAGCACGCCCAAGTTAAAGAACGTGGATACATGCCGTATGTTTGGGAGGCTGGTGATCAGGTTGCCGTTGGATACCAGTCGATGGGACAGCACGCGCAGCGTGAGCCAGGGATCGAGCAGGTGTTCGAGCACGTCCGCACAGAGGATGAGGTCGAAACCCTCGGTCGTCTCCAGGAGCTCGACGATGTCGGGGCGATCCACCGGACCTTCGATCACCTGGTCCATGTGCTCGCGGGCCAGCCCGGCTAGGACCGGATCAGGCTCAACGCCGACAACCTCGACCCCGGGAAACTTCTCCTTCAGGATCTTGGCGGTCATTCCTGCACCGCAACCCACATCGAGGACTCGGCGCGGCGGCTGCCGGACCATTCCGATGACATCCGGTCTTGCGCCGGAATAGCCTCGATGGCGCTGTCGCAGCCGCTTCAACGAGAAGTCATCCATGATCCGTCGTGGCCTGCGAGCGGGGGGAGTGCCTTCTTTGCCACCTCAAGCGTCCCGTTTGTATGTCAGCGCGGTGATCTGCTCCGAAATCAATCCAATCAGGAAGACGATCACCGACGCGCTGAAGAGCAGCGCGCTCATGTTGGTGAAGCGATGCATCGTCGCGTAGGTATATCCGTAGTACCCGAGACCGGTGAGGAAGAACATCGCTGCGGTCGGGACGAACAGCTTGAGCGGCGAATAAAGGGTTGCGATCTTGAAAATGATGAGCAGGAAGCGAAGTCCGTCGCGCAGCGGTCTGATATGGCTCTTGCCAATGCGCTTGGCCACGGGAACAGGCTCGTAGGCGACCGCGTAGGCGCTGCGGAAGAACGCCATGGTGATGGTTGTCGGGTAGGAGAATCCATTCGGCAGCAGATGGAGGAACTCGCGGAACTTCTCTGCACGGACGACGCGGTAGCCCGAGGTGAGATCCTTCACCTCGACTCCAGTCATGCGACTGGCGAGCCAGTTGTAGAACGAGTTGGCGAGACCACGCCCGACGCCCGCCTGTCCCGACCAGTCCCTCGCGCCCACGACCATGTCATACCCTTCGTCCAGCTTGGCCAGCAGTCGCTCGATGTGCGCGGGGTCGTGCTGGCCGTCAGCATCCATGAACACGATAACTTCGCCGGCAGCTTGGCGTGCCCCGCGCTTGATCGCTGCGCCATTGCCCATGGAATAGGGGCCGGTCAGCGCGCGCACGCCGTGTTCGCTGCAGACGGAAAGGGTATGGTCGGTCGAACCGTCGTTGACGACGATGATCTCGGCCTCGGGTTGAGCGGCCTTGACGGCGGGCAAGGTATTGACCAGAGCGGCCGCCTCGTTCTTTGCGGGGAGAACGATGCTGATTCGACGTTGGGTCATTGGGCGTTGGATCGCGGCGCGGGAAACGAAACATACCACCGGCTGAACGTCGCTGGAGAGTATCCGAACCGGACTGTTTGTCTGATCGCTCGCGCATCGTTGACGTGTCGGCGCGTTCGGTGAAATGAGTCTCAGGCTGCTTTCGGTGAGGTGATGGAGCCGCGTGACAAAGGAGGGCAGCGGAACCGAGATGCCGAGACCTGCCATCAACGGCAACGGCAACGTCAACGTCAACGTCGCCATCGGCGCCCTCCTGACCGCATGGCGGAGCGACGATCCACTGGAGAAGCGTCGGCCACTACCGCAGGGGCCGGCACCAGCGGCCGTGCCTTGCATCTGCTGCCGGCCGAGCGGTATCCGCCGGCGACATTGATTCGTCCGTCTGCTTTTGACCGCAACGCGGTGGCCACACCGCCTCGGGCGTCGGCTCCCGAACAGAGGTCGTCCGGGCGGGACCAGCCGGCGGGTAGAATTCGCTCTCTGCCGGGAGCCTTCACCATGTCCATCAGCGTTTTCGATGTTTTCAAGATCGGCATCGGTCCGTCGTCCTCGCATACGGTGGGGCCGATGCGGGCCGCCGCGCGCTTCCTCACGCGCTGGCTGGACGAGCGCGGCCAGCTGGCACAGTGCGCGCGTGTTCGCGCCGAGCTGTTCGGTTCGCTGGCGCTGACCGGGCGTGGCCACGGCACCGACAAGGCGGTGCTGTGCGGGCTGGAGGGCCAGTGGCCGGATTCGATCGATCCCGACCTGATCGCGCCGACGCTGGAGCGCATCCGCCGTGATCGGCGCATCAACCTGCTCGGCAAGCACGAGATCGATTTCGACGAGAAGGTCGACCTGGTCTTCAACAAGCGCACGCGGCTGCCGTTCCATTCCAACGGCATGCGCTTCACCGCGTTCGACGCGGCCGGCAACGAACTGGCGACGCGCGACTACTACTCGGTGGGCGGCGGTTTCGTGGTCAACCACGACGAGGCGGCGGAAAACCGCATCGTCCCGGACAAGACGGCCCTGCCGTATCCGTACAAGTCCGGCGATGAACTGCTGCGGATGTGCGGCGACAACCACCTGACGATCGCGCAGCTGATGTGGGCGAACGAGCGCGTCTGGCGCAGCGACGAGGAGATCCGCAGCGGCCTGCTGAAGATCTGGCAGGCGATGGCGGCCTGCGTCGCGCGCGGGATGGTGCAGTCGGGCACCCTGCCCGGCGGCCTGCACGTGCAACGGCGCGCCCGCAGATGCTGGCCGACCTGCGCCATCGCCCGGAAGCCGCATTGCGCGATCCGCTGACCATCTGGACTGGGTGAACCTGTACGCGCTGGCGGTGAACGAGGAGAACGCCGCCGGCGGGCGTGTCGTGACCGCGCCGACCAACGGCGCCGCCGGCATCATCCCGGCCGTGCTGCACTACTACGAACGCTTCTGCCCGCAGGCGAACGAGGACGGCATCATCGATTTCCTGTTGACCGCCGGTGCCATCGGCATCCTGTACAAGGAAAACGCGTCGATCTCGGGGGCCGAAGTGGGCTGCCAGGGCGAGGTCGGGGTAGCCTGCTCGATGGCGGCGGGCGGCCTGACGGCGGCGCTGGGCGGGACGATCTACCAGGTCGAGAACGCTGCCGAGATCGGCATGGAGCACAACCTCGGGCTCACCTGCGACCCGATCGGCGGACTGGTGCAGATTCCGTGCATCGAGCGCAATGCGATGGGCTCGGTGAAGGCGATCAACGCGCAGCGCATGGCGGTGCGCAACGATGGCAAGCACCACGTGTCGCTGGACAAGGTGATCCGCACCATGCGCGACACCGGCCGCGACATGAAGGACAAGTACAAGGAAACCTCGCGCGGCGGCCTGGCGGGTGAACGTCATCGAGTGCTGAGGCGGTCGCGGCGCGCGCGCGTTCACCGCTTCGCCGTGCGCGGGCTCGATCGGCACGATGCTGATGCGGTTTCACGCGGGGCGGTCTTGCGCCAGTCGGGATGCCCCTGTGCCAACGGCGCTCTCCCATGGGCGGTCGCATTGGCGTAACCAGGCGGCCTCGTCTTTCCCGTCGTCGTCCGCGCCGGACTGCTCCTCTGCTGGGGTCGGATGCCCTTCCAGGGACTCCGTCCTTGATCCACGTGATCCGGTCGTTGGACTTCCCGCGACGCAAAAAAAAACTGCCGGCTTTGCAGCCGGCAGTTTCGTTGACCTCTTGCAGTGCCGCCATCGGGCGGCAGCCCTCCTGCGTTACGGCGCGGTGCCTTCCAGCACGAAGGCGCAGCCGAGCGTGGCCGCCGAGGTGCCGGTATCGACCAGCGGCGCGAACACGCCGCCACCGGCGCCGGTCGCCTGCTGGCAATTGCCGGTACTGGCCGTGCCGACCACGGTCTGCGGAACGGCCCACGGACCGGAAGCACCGGTGCCCGCCATGCTCCATGCGATCCAGTGGGTACCTGCCGGCAACGTGATGGCTGGGCTGAACTCCGCCACCACTTCATAGATCGGCCGGGTCGAATCGGTGATGGCGGAGGTCTGCGCGCGATAGACACCCTTCGCCACGGTGGACGTCATCCGGTTGGTGGTGGTGTCGCCATAGACCAACGTGCCGGACGGCGTGCCACTGAATACACGGACCTGCAGATTGTTGATCGTGCTGACCGGTCCCGCACCCGTCTGGTAGGTGTAGAACTTGGCCTTGGTGATCGACCATCCGCCGGCCGGGACGGTGAAGTCTTCCGCGACGACGTTGCTCGCCGTGATCTGCGCACCGGCACCGAACGTGCTGAGACCGAGGGCGGTCTGCAACTCGCTGACCGGCGACCCGCCCGCTCCCGCCGTCTGGCTGGTGATGACGCGGTTGGTGTACTCGTCCACCAGGGCGGTGGTCGGCACGGCCGTCGAATCGAAGCCGTTCTTGAAGATGCCGTCACCGGTGCCGCGGATGGCGACCGTGATGTGCTCGGCCGGCGACTGCGAGGCGGCTTCCGTCAGGATGGCGTAGCCGAACCCGACGGCCGGGCTGGCGATGGGCAGACCGTAGGCGGGCGGAGCCACCGTGAACGTGAGGACCTGGGTGCCACCGGCCGGAATCGAGAACGAGGCCGGGCTCACCGAGATCTGCAGGTTCGACGCGCTGAGGTAGCTGGCCGTCCAGTTCGCCGTGGTCGACAACGTGCTGCGCACCGTGCGCGTGAACGTGCAGCTGGTGCCGCAGGCCATGTTGCGCAGCGACGGGATGTTGAGTTCCTTGACGTTGATCGTGCCGCCGGTCGGGTTGGACGCAAGGAAGCGGGCATAGGTCTCGTCCATCACGAGGCCGGCGCTGGCCGCCTTGGTCAGGTCGACGCGACCGCTGCCGGCATCGTCGATGTCCCACGGTCCGGTGCCGTCATCCTTGAAGCCGTTCTTCTTCGCCGTCATCTGCAGCGCCGACTTCACTTCCGTCGGGGTCCAGGTCGGGCGGACGGCGCGCAGCAGCGCACCGGAGCCGGCCACGTGCGGGCCCGACATCGAGGTGCCGCTGAGGTAGATGTAGCTGGCGTCGGCGTCGCGGGGCGGCGGCGTAGATGCCGGTACCCGGTCCGCTGATGTCCGGCTTGGTCACGTCGACGTGGACGGCGGTCGGGCCGCGCAGGCTGCTGTCAGCCAGCTTGTCGGGCAGGAAACCGGTCGGGTCGAAGGTGCCGGCGGTCGTCGGGTTCGCGGCCAGATACGGGTGAAGCACCCCGTCGCCGACGGCCTGGGACGAGATGCTGTAGGCCGGGGACGCCGGTGACCGTGACCGTGGACGTGTCCATCGAGATGGCACCGGCCTGGTTGTTGGTGATGATGACGGCGATGGCGCCGGCGTTCGCGGCGTTGTTGATCTTCTCGCCGAAGCCGCAGGCGACCGTGCCCGGCGCGTTGAAGCCGCGACGCACGACGGCGATGGCGCCGGTGAAGGTGCCCGCCGGGAAGCCGCCGGTGTCCGTGCAACCGGCGAGGTTGGCCGGGTAGGACTTGACCGGGGTATTGCTCAGCAGGGTGCCCACCGGCGTGGTGCTGCCCTTGTTGAGGATGATGCTCTGCAGGTTGCTGGGCGCCGTCGGCGCGGTGATCGACAACTTCGCCGCGGGGTTCAGGTCGTGGTACGAGTTCGCCACCGTCATGGTCCAAGGACCCTTGTGGTTGACGGCTCCGACCGGGTTGACGACGGTCGTGCTGGTATTGCCGGCCGACGCCGCGACGAAGATGCCGGCGTTGATGGCATCCAGGAACACGCGGTCGCTCTCGCCCGTGGTCCACGGGTTGGTACCGCCGGAGATCGAGAAGTTGAGCGCCTTGATGCCGGTGGAGACGGCGGCGATGGCGTTGTTGGTGGCGGCCACGGTATCCGCGCCGGCGCAGGTGCCGGTCGGCGTGTTGCAGACCTTGTAGCTGTTGATGCCGGCGCAGGGGGGCCACGCCGGACATCTGCGTGAACGGGCTCGGCAGGGTCGGGGCGGGAACCGTGGACGCGGTCAGGATGTTGCCGCCCGCGGTACCGGCGGTATGCACGCCGTGGCTGGACGACACCGCATCGGCTTCCGGATTCGGGCCGTTGCAGGCGCCGCCGGGGCCGGTTGCGGTTGCGCAACTCACGGCCACCAGCTTGGGATTGGTCACGGCGGAGAAGCCGCAGGAGGCGTCGTTGGCGAACGAGGGGTGCAGCGAGTTCGCGCCCGAGTCGAGGATGGCGATGCGCACGCCGCCGCCGAGGTTGGTGCTGCCGCCCGGCGAGGCCAAGCTCCACACGGTCGGCGCGCCGATGAAGGTCGGGCCGCGGAAGGTGTCCAGGGTCTGTTCCTGGCTCAGCACGACCGCCTTGACGCCGACCATGTTGGCGACCTCGACGGCTTCGTTGTCGTCCAGCTCCATCGCGGACGCCGGCCTGGGTGTAGAAGAAGCGATGGGTCACGTTGACCGAGCGGCCCAGCTGGGCGCTGATCGACGCGGTGCGCATCGCGATCGCGTTCTCGAGGTAGGCCACGTATTCGCGGACTTCCGAGCGCTGCGCATTGAAATCCGGATCGCCGGTGACTTTCTGCGAGCTGCCGCGCAGCGTGCCGATGCCGCCGTCATAGTGCAGCGCGCCGTCTTCGGCGAACTCGACCATATAGGTCTTCAGCGCCGAAGCCGGTGCCGCGGGCTGCGCCCTGGCCACGTCGGAAACGTCCGACACGGACCATACCGCCGGTGCCGCAGCGGCGCCGAAGGTCGCCGCCACGACGACCGCCAGCGTTTTCACGCGAATAGATGTGCGCATGCAAAACTCCCCAATAAGATGTTCGGAACGCGAGCGCCAGAGTGTCGGTCGCGTGCAGTGAACTCAGATGTAAAAAGATGTAACTCCGGCCTGAGACCCTCACTTATAGCATCGTCGGCGACGCACGATCAACGTCGAAAGGTGATGCGCCGCGTCAGTACGCAGGGGGATGTTGGTACCGGCAGTTCCTACGCGACGGCGTTCGCCGCGATGGCGTGGACTGATCCGCCCGCAGGCGGGTGCGAGGCGCGGTCCGCGCCCTGCAGGCCGCGTCGGGACGAACGACGGCGATCGTGGCGATGACGGGAACGAAAAAGCCCGGCTTTCGCCGGGCTCTTCGATGCTCACCGCAGGTTCGTCAGGGCTGCACGAACTGGCAGGGGTTGGTATCGAATCCATCCAGGAACAGGATGTTCTCCGGATTGGTCTGCCAGCCGATGTCGCGGAACAGCGGCAGGGTGAGGTCGACCTTGTTGAAGATCGACCGGTTCAGTGCCGGCTCCATCAGCAGGTTCGGGAAGGCCGCCGTGGAGAAGTGCGACACCGACGAGCCGCTCTCGACCGGGTTCGGGGCATACATGCGCACGCAGCCGCTGTTGGTGCCGGACAGGCCCGCCGCGACGTTCGTCCCCAGGGTGGCGTTGACGGCACCGCTGCCGAGGCTGGTCTTGATCGCGGTACCGAGCGCCTGCGTCGATCCGAGCGCCGGGATCGTGATGGTGGCGTCCGAACCGCCCATGCCCGGCAAGCCGGTGGTGTTGTTGGCGATGATGACGCCGATCGCGCCGTTGACCT
>JAHKQU010000062.1:0-63132 GCA_020383195.1 Neomicropteryx cornuta | reverse complement strand
ACTGCTTGTTCGGGCTGACCGTGAACGACGGCGAGCGCTCGTCGTGGAACGGGCAGCGCGCGGTCCAGTCGCGCCCGGCCTTTTTCAGGACGACACGCTGCCCGATCACGTCGACGATATCGACGCGGGCGAGCAGGTCGTCAATGAAGGAGTCGGGGATGCGTCCGCGCATGGGTCAGCAAGGATGCCACGGCGCGCTGCCGTTCCGCGCGGCCGTCAGATCCGGTAGGCGACGGCGCGCATCACGTGCGCCGCCAGCCGCATCAGGCCGGTGACCGGGGCGGGTAGGGCGACGCCGCCGGCCGCCGCGGCCTGCTCGGCATGACGCGCCTCGTCGACCTTCATCTGGCGCACGATGGCGCGGCTTTGCGTGTCGCGCTCGGGCAGCTTCTCGAGATGGCCTTGCAGGTGCGCCTCCACCTGGCGCTCGGTTTCGACTACGAAGCCGAGGCTGACCGGATCGCCGACCAGCCCGGCGATGGCCCCGATCGTCCAGGCACCGCCATACCACAGTGGATTGAGCAGGCTGGGCCGGCTGTCGAGCTGGCGCAGGCGTTCCCCGCACCAGGCCAGGTGGTCGGTCTCCTCGGCGGCGGCATCGAGCAGGTGGCGGCGGGTGGATGCGTCGCGCGCGACGAAGGCCTGGCCGAAGTACAGTGCCTGCGCGCAGACCTCGCCGACATGGTTGACGCGCATCAGGCCGGCGCTGTGGCGGCGCTCGGCGTCGTCGAGGGACGAAACGTCGAGGTTCGCCGCCGGCGTCGGTCGGGTGGCCGCCGGTTCCGGCTCGAACACGGCCGCCAGCGAACGTTCGATCTCGGCCAGCGTGCGGTCCAGCCGGTTCAGGGTGCGCAGGCTCATGCATCCTCCAGTTGGTGCGCCAGCAGTGTAAGCGGATGCAGCACCGGCACCGCGCGATCGCGTTGTCGCAGGCCGTTGCCGAGGTGGATGCGGCAGCCGATGTTGCTGGTCAGCAGCAGGTCGGGAGCCTGGGCGTCGACCTGGTCGAGGCGGCTGTCGCGCAGGCGGTCGGCGATGCCGGGATGGTCGATGGAATAGGTGCCGGCGGCGCCGCAGCAGCGCGGCTGGGTCGGCAGTTCCAGCACCGTCAGTCCCGGCACGCGGGCCAGCAGCGCACGCAGGTCGTCCGCCGAGCGACTCCCGTTGACCTGGCTGCAGGGCAGGTGCAGGGCGGCGCGGCGCGCGAGGGGACGGAAGCGCAGCCCGGCGACCGCCTCGTCGCGGGCAATCAGGCGGATCGCATCGACCACCTCCATCGCGCTCCCGGCCAGCGTGTCGGCCAGCGCGCCGTGGCAGCCGGTGGCGCTGATCGCCACCCGCGTCGCGCCCAGGACTTTCAGCGATTGGCGGGTGCGGACCGCCACCCGGTGTGCCGAATCGTCGGCACCCGCATGGCGGGGCAGCGCGCCGCAGCACAGGCTGCGTGGCGGGCTGACCACGTCATGCCCGAGGCGTTGCAGCAGGTGGCGGGTCGCCGCCAGCGTGTCGCGATCGAAGGTGCTGGCGACGCAGCCTTCGAACAGCGCGATCCGGCTGCGCGGCGTCGACAAGCCGGATAGGCGCGGCAGCGGCATCAGCGCCGGCCGACGCGGCACGGCCCCGGCCAGTCGCCGCAGCGCCGAGGTTGCCGGCAGCGGCCGGAGCAGGCGCGGCAACCAGCGTCCCGCCGCGAGCGCGCCGGCGAGGCGTGCCAGCCACGCCAGCCGTCGCGGCGAGGCCGCCAGTCGATGGATCGCGCTGCGTCGGCCACGCAGCGGTTCGATCAGGGCGCGCGCATGAACCAGAATGCGTTCGTAGGCGACGCCGGAAGGGCAGGGCCGTTTCGCAAGCGCGGCAGGCCAGGCACTGGTCCAGGTGACGCAAGACCTCGCCATCGACGGGGATGCGCTCGGCGGCCACAGCCTTGGCGAGCGCGATGCGTCCGCGCGGGGATTCGGCCTCGTCCTGCGCCAGCGCGTAGGTCGGGCAGTGCGGCAGGCACAGCCCGCACAGGACGCAGTGATCGGCCAGCGACAGCAGGGTTTCGGCAGTCGCCGTACGGGTCATCCAAAGATGCTATCATCCTGCGGCTTCGCCCCGCGCCGTGTCGCGCGGCCGCGACGGGATCGTTCCTGCGGGCGACAAGCCTTGCGCCGCCCCGGTTTCACCCCTACAATCCCGCCCCTTTCTTTGAACCCGTGCCCGCTGTAGGGGCATAAAAGGCTTTTCCCCATGAAGACGATCAGTGCCAAGCCCGAGACCGTGCAGCGCGACTGGTATGTGGTCGACGCCACGGACAAGACGCTGGGTCGTCTGAGCTCCGAGCTCGCTTTCCGCCTGCGCGGCAAGCACAAGACCACGTTCACGCCGCATGTCGACACCGGTGATTATTTCGTCGTGATCAACGCCGACAAGATCGCTGTAACCGGCAACAAGCTCAACGACAAGATGTACCACCGCTTCACCGGCTACATCGGCAACCTCAAGACCACCCCGCTCAAGGACCTGCTGGCCAAGCACCCCGAGCGCGTCATCGAGATCGCCGTCAAGGGCATGCTGCCGAAGAACCCGCTGGGCCGCGCGATGTTCCGCAAGCTCAAGGTCTACGCCGGTGCCGACCATCCGCATACCGCCCAGCAGCCCCAGGCGCTGGACCTCTGAGATCGACAAGGCATAGATGATGGCGACCCAACAGAATTACGGCACCGGCCGTCGCAAGTCCTCCGCCGCCCGCGTGTTCCTGCGCAAGGGCAGTGGCAGCATCGTGGTCAACGGCAAGAACCTCGACGAGTTCTTCGGCCGTGAGACCTCGCGCATGATCGTGCGCCAGCCGCTGCAGCTGGTCGAGGCGACCGACAAGTTCGACGTGCTGGTCACTGTGGGCCGGTGGCGGCATGACCGGCCAGGCCGGCGCCATCCGCTCGGCATCGCCCGCGCGCTGGTCGAGTACGATGAAAGCCTCAAGTCGCCGCTGCGCAAGGCCGGTTTCATGACCCGCGACGCCCGCGAGGTCGAGCGCAAGAAGGTCGGCCTGCGCAAGGCACGCAAGGCGACGCAGTACTCCAAGCGTTAAGCGGTCGGCATCCGGTTCATCCGGATGCACCGATCATCGGGTCGTCAGCCACCGGCACCAGTCGCCGGTGGGCCCGGAAGAATTGGGGGATCGTCTAACGGTAGGACAATGGTCTCTGACACCATTAATCTAGGTTCGAACCCTAGTCCCCCAGCCACATCGAGAAGCCTCCGCGAAAGCGGGGGCTTTTTCGTTGGTGGCATCGCTACAGACACCGTGCCCGATCCTGCGCCCACCTTGCCGCGCCAGCGCCCACGGCCGACGGCAGGGCCGCCCGATCGCCGGGTGCAATGCGGGTTCCCGTCAGGAGTCCGCCATGTCCGTCGCCACCGCCGTCCATTCCGCCACCTTCAAGATCTTCAGCATCGGCTTTCTCGCCTTGCTGATGCTGGTTCCGCTCGCCTGGGTCAATGGACTGGTCGAGGAGCGTTCCGAGCGCGCCGACGCCGCCGCCGCGACGATCGCCGGGCGCTGGGGCGGCGAACAGGTGGTGGGTGCACCGGTGCTGATGGTGCCGGTGCGCCAGCGCCTGCAGCGCGAGAAGGGCGTCGATACGGTGACCGTCCGCACGTTCATCCTGCCCGATCGCGTGCAGATCACCGGCACGCTTGGTGCCGGAACTGCGTCGCTACGGCATCTACGACACGCCCGTCTACGTCGCCACCGTGCAGGTGGATGGCGAGTTCCTCGGCAGCGACCTGCTCGCGATCGGCTGTGCGGAGTGCGAACCGGACTGGAGCCTGGCCGAACTGCGGCTCCCGGTAAGCGACGTCCGCGGTATCCGCGAGATCGTCGGCCTGCGCATCGACGGTCGCGAAGCCCGCTTCGGTCCGGACAATGGCGGCGTGGGTGGCATGGCGGCCGTGTCGACGGCGATCGCGCTGGCCGCGCCGGGCGCGACGCAGCGCCTGCCGTTCGCGATGAGCCTGACCCTGGCCGGCACGCGCAGCCTCGGTTTCCTGCCGACGGCGCGCCACAGTGCCGCCCGCGTGTCGGCGTCGTGGCCGGACCCGGGCTTCGACGGCGCCTTCCTGCCGGTAGCGCGCACGGTGAACGCGGGCGGCTTCGATGCGAGCTGGAACGTGCTCGATTTCAACCGCCGCATCCCGCAGCACTGGCGCGAAGACGACGATCAGTCGGCGTCACTGGCCGCCAGCCGGTTCGGGGTCAGCCTGGTGCAGCCGGCCGCCACGTACAGCAGAACACCCGCGCCGGCAAGTACGGACTGCTCTTCATCGGACTCACCTTCCTCGCGTTCTTCCTGTTCGAGTGCTGCGGCGCTGGCGCGTGCATCCGGTGCAGTACCTGCTGGTCGGCTTCGCGCTGTGCCTTTTCTACGTGGTGCTGCTGGCGTTGTCGGAGCAGATCGGCTTCGCGGCCGCCTACCTGTGCGCGGCCGCGACGGTGGTCGGCATGGTCGGCGGCTATGCGGTCGCGATCACCGACTCGCGTCGTGCGGGCGGTCTGCTGGGAGTGATGATCGCCCTGGTCTACGGCCTGCTCCATGCCCTCATCGTCAGCGAGGACTACGCGCTGCTGGCGGGCAGCCTCGGGCTGGTCGTCGTGCTGGCGCTGGTGATGTACCTGACCCGCCGCATCGACTGGTACGGGCTGCAGCCGCCGAACGGCACGCGCTGACTACGCCGACGGATCGCTGCGCAGGCTGGCGCGCCGTCGCAACGCCGGGAACATCAGCATCCACAGCACGGTGACGACGAGGGTGCCGATGCCGCCGACCAGGGCCGACGGCACCACTCCCCACCACGCGGCGGTGAGTCCGGACTCGAACTCGCCGAGCTGGTTCGAGGTGTTGATGAAGATCGAGTTGACGGCGCTGACCCGGCCGCGCATCGCGTCCGGCGTCTCCAGCTGCACCAGTGCTTCGCGGATCACCATGCTGACCATGTCGAACGCACCCAGCGCGAACAGCGCCGCCAGCGACAGCGTGAACGAGGTCGATACCGCGAACACCAGGGTGGCGATGCCGAACCCGGCCACCGAGGCGAACATGATGTGGCCGACCCGGCTGTGCAACGTGTGTCGCGCCAGCCATAGCGCCATCAGCAGGGCGCCGACCGCCGGCGCGGCGCGCAGCAGGCCGAGACCCCAAGGGCCGGTGTGCAGAATGTCCTTCGCGAAGATCGGCAGCAGCGCGGTCGCGCCACCGAACAGGACGGCGAACAGGTCCAGCGACAACGCGCCGAGCACGACCGGCCGCCCCTTGATGAAGCCGATGCCGGCGAACAGCGAGCGCAGCGTCGCCGGTTCGCGCTGCGGCGGCGCGCGCTCGTAGCGCAACCGCCACATCAGCACCGCGGCGACCAGGTACAGCGTCGCCGCCAGCGCATGCACCGCGCCGGGGCCGGCCACGTAGAGCAGGCCGCCCAGGGCCGGGCCGACGATCGTGGCCGCCTGTCCCGCCGAGGCATTCACGGCCATGGCGCGCGGCAGCAGCGCGGCAGGTACCAAGGCCGGCACCATGGACTGCATCGCCGGCCACTCGAACGCCTTGGCGATGCCGATCACGAAGACGATGGCAAGGATCAACCCTTCGCTGAGCACGCCGAGCAGCGTCCCGATCGCCAGCACCGCGATCGCCGTGCCTTCCACGCATTGGCAGGCCAGCGCGATGCGACGGCGGTCGAACTGGTCGGCGACGTGGCCGGCCGGCAGCGCCAGCAGCAGGGACGGGATGAACTGGACCAGGCCGATCAGGCCGAGGTCGAGCGGATTGCGGCTCAGGTCGTAGATCTGCCACGCCACCGCCACCGACAGCATCTGGAACGCCAGGCTGGCGGCCAGTCGCGAATACCAGAACCGAAGAATGCCGGGTGGTTGCGCAGCGGCTCGGTGGACGGATCGGTGGTGTCGGTCATCGGCGCGGCGTTCGGGCGAGGGCGCAGTCTAGCCGAGCGTCGGGGTGGCGCGCCGGAACACCATCCGCTGCGCGGCGCGGGCGAATGCGCCACGCCGTCGGTGTTTTCCTACGACCGCACGCGCCCGGCATGGATGGCCCGCGTCGGCCAGGTGTCGGATGCTGGTGATTCCCGATAGCAGTGAGGTGTGGCGATGCGAACGATCCGAACCGTAGCGAGGCTGGGCGCGTCCCTGGCACTGCTGACCCTGATGGCGCTGGCGTCGGTCGCGCTGCCTGCACGCGCCGAAGCGGTCTATCGCTGCGCCGGCAAGGACGGCTCGGTCGGTTTCCAGGACCATCCCTGCACGGCCGGTGCGAGCGAGCGTGTCGTCGACATCACCGTGAAGGATCCAGCGCCACGCGTAAGCGCCCGTCGCGGATGAGCGCGAACGCGTGGCACCGCCCCGGCCGGGCCGTGCTGGCCGCCGCTTGCGCGCCGCCGAACCGGCGTCCCACGAGTGCCGCACCGATACCGGGCTGGTGTTCTACCGCCACAGCCGCTGCCGGCGACGATCGCGCGTCCGTCGGCCGGCGGCGGCAAGGCCGTCCGCGTGCCGGTCACGTCGCAGTCGATGCCGCGCAGCGAGGCCTGCCGGCGCATGCGCAACCTCGCCCGCGATGGCGACGAACTCGACGATCGTCCTTCCAGCTACGACCGCAACCTCGGTCGCGACACCTGCCGCGATTACTGAGCGAAATCCAGCGTCGCCTTGCCGCGCCAGCGCCGCGCGCACCGGTGCGAAGCTGCGGCGGTGTTGCACGCAGGGGCCGTGTTCGTACAGGGCGCGGATGTGCGCCGACGTCGGGTAGCCCTTGTGCGGGCGAAATCGTAGTGCGGATGATGCTCGTGCAGGGCGATCAACTGGCGGTCGCGCTCGGTCTTGGCGAGGATCGACGCGGCACTGATCGCCGCCTCGCTGGCATCGCCGTCGACGATGGCGCGGCCCGCGCAGGGCAGGTCGCGCGGCAGCCGGTTGCCGTCGATCAGGGCCAGGCCGGGCAGCACTGGGAGCGCGCGCAGGGCGCGACTCATGCCGACCAGGCTGGCCTGCAGGATGTTGATGCGATCGATCTCGTCGACTTCCACGCTGACGATGGCCCAGGCCAGCGCGCGCTCGCGGATCTGCAGGGCCAGCGCATCGCGGCGCTTGCCGCTCAGCACCTTGGAATCGGCGAGGCCCCGGATCGGCCGGTGCGGGTCGAGGATCACCGCGGCGATCACCACTGGCCCTGCCAACGGCCCGCGCCCGGCCTCGTCGACGCCGGCGGTCCAGCCGCTCGCCGTCCCGTCGTGGCTCATGAGCGGGCCGCGACCAGCTCGGCGACCGCCATCGCGGCGGCATCGTCGCCCGGGCCGAGCAGCGACTGGTGGATGCGGCGGTACGTGGCCAGCAGGGCGGGGTCGATGCGGCGTTTCGCGCAGCGACGGCAGCAACGCCGCCGCGAGCCGGTCCGGGCGGCAATCGGCCTGCATGAACTCGGGACGATCGGCGCGGGGCGAGGAAATTGGGCAGCGAGTAATGGTCGACCTTCATCAGCCCCAGCCCCTTCACCAACCCGTGGGTCAGTGCGGAAAGACGATACGCCACCACCATCGGCCGTTTCGCCAGCAGGGCCTCCAGCGCTGCGGTGCCGGACGCCAGCAGCACCGCATCGGCGGCGATCATGGCGGCATGTGCTTGGCCCTCGGTGACATGGATGCGACGCCGGTCGTCGTCGTCGAGCAGGGGCCTCGAAGGCGTGTCGGCACGCCGCGTTCGCCATCGGTGCGAGAACCTGCAACGACGGCAGTTCCACCGCCAGCCGCGGGCGGTGGCGATGAAGTCGCGGCCCAGCCGGGCGATCTCACCGAGTCGGCTGCCGGGCAGGATCGCCAGCGTCGGCAACGCCAGGTCGATGCCGAACGGGCGGCGCGCGCTGGCCTGGTCGGGCTCCAGCGCGAATTGCCGTGCCAGCGGATGGCCGACGAAGTGTGCCTGGACGCCGTGGCGCGCGTAGATCGCCGGTTCCATCGGGAACAGGCAGAGGACGCGGTCGGCGCTGCGTCCCATCGTCGCCGCGCGTCGCTCGCGCCATGCCCACACGGACGGGCTGACGTAGTGCACGGTGGCGATGCCGGCTTGCTTGAGGGTGCGTTTCCAGGCGCAGGTTGAAGTCGGGGGCGTCGATGCCGATGAAGGCGGCGGGCCGCAGCGCCTGCGTTCGCGCCAGCGTCTGGCGGCGGATCGACAGCAGGCGCGGCAGGTGGCGAACCACTTCGGCCAAGCCCATGACGGCCAGCGCTTCGGCGGGAAACCAGGCATCCAGCCCCGCTGCGACCATGCCCGGTCCGCCGATGCCGCTGAAACGCGCCTGGGGGAAACGCCGGCGCAGGCCGTCGATCAGGTCGGCACCGAGCAGGTCGCCCGAGGCCTCGCCGGCGACGAGGACGAAGTCGATGGCGTCGCCGGCGCGGATCACGCCGCGCTCACCGCACCAGCGAGCGCTGGCTGCGGCCGATGAAGTCGAGCATCACCTGCACGTCGGGCGCATCGACGGCGGCCCCGCTGAGCTTTTCCAGCGCATCGGCCAGCGGCAGCCCGGACAGGTAGAGGGTGCGGTAGGCGGCGCTTGATCGCCATGATGCGCGGGCTGTCGTAGCCGCGCCGGCGCAGGCCTTCGCTGTTGATGCCCTTGGGTTCGGCGAAACTGCCGGCGACGGTGACGAACGGCGGCACGTCGCGGTTGATGATCGCGCCCATCGCGGTGAAGGCGTGCACGCCGATCTGGCAGAACTGGTGGACCAGGGTGAAGCCGCCCAGCACCACCCAATCCTCGATCACCACGTGGCCGGCCAGCGACGAGGAATTGGCGAAGGTGACGTTGTTGCCGACCACGCAGTCGTGGGCGACGTGCACGTAGGCCATGATCCAGTTGTCGTTGCCGATGCGGGTGACGCCGATGCCGTCCTCGTGCCGCGGTTGAAGGTGACGAATTCGCGGATCAGGTTGCGGTCGCCGATCTCCAGCGTGGCGTTCTCGCCGTGGAACTTCTTGTCCTGCGGGTCCGCGCCGATCGACGCGAACTGGTAGATGCGGTTGTCGCGGCCGATCCGGGTCGGCCCATCGATGACGACGTGCGGTCCGATCCAGGTGTTGTCGCCGATCTCGACCTGGGCCCCGACTATGCTGTACGCCCCGATGCTGACGTTGCTGCCGATGCGCGCCGTCGGGTCGATGATCGCCGTCGGGTGGATCATCAGGCGGCCCGTTCCGCGCAGAGCAGCTCGGCTTCGGCGACGACGCGGCCGTCCACCTTCGCCTCGCAGTAGAACTGGCCCATGCTGCGGATCATCCGCTTCTGGTGGACGTGCAGTTCCAGCTGGTCGCCGGGCTTCACGATCTGCAGGAAGCGCGCCTTGTCCACCTTGACGAGGTAGAACAGCGCCTTCTGGTTCGGGTTGTGGCTGATCGACAATTGCACCAGCAGGCCCGACGCCTGCGCCAGCGCCTCCACGATCAGCACCCCCGGCATCACCGGATGGCCGGGGAAGTGGCCCTGGAAGAAGTTCTCGTTGATCGAGACGTTTCTTGAGCGCGACCAGCGTCTTGCCCGGATCGTAGGCGATGACCCGGTCGACCAGCAGGAACGGGTAGCGATGCGGCAGCAACTGCATGATGCGGGGCGTTTCGATCGGCAGCGGGTGCATCGCGGCGGCCGTGGCGTCTGTCATGTGTCGCGTTCCTTTTCGAGTCTGGCCAGTCGAACGCGCGAGCTCGTCAAGCTGCCCGAAGCGCACCGCGTTGCGGCGCCATTCGCGACTGGCCTGGATGGGAGTACCGGATGAGTATTCGCCGGATTCACGGATCGAATGGGTGACCAGCGAGCGCGCCGTCACCGTGACCCGATCCGCGATCTGCAGATGGCCCAGTATGCCAGCACCTCCGCCGATCAGGCAGTGGCGGCCGATCCGGGTGCTGCCGGCGACGGCGACGCAGCCGGCCATCGCGGTGTGGGCGCCGACGTGGACGTTGTGGGCGATCTGGATCTGGTTGTCGAGGCGGACGTCTTCTTCCAGCACGGTGTCCTCGATCGCGCCGCGGTCGATCGTGGTGTTCGCGCCGATCTCGCAGTCGTCGCCGATGCGCACGCCGCCGAGCTGGGGCACCTTGATCCAGCGGTCGCGATCGTAGGCCAGCCCGAAGCCATCCGCGCCCAGTACCGCGCCCGGATGGACCCGCACGCGCCGGCCCAGGCTGACCCGGCTCATCAGCGTCACCCGCGCCCACCAGCCGCGAACCCTCTCCCACGATGCTGTCCGCACCGACCAGGCAGTGCGGGCCGAGTACGGTGTCGGCCCTCGATGCGCGCGCCGGCGTCGACCACGCAATACGGGCCGATGCTGGCGCCGGCGTCGATGCGGGCCGTAGGGTGGACGACGGCGGTCGGGTGGATGCCGGCTTCGGCCGTCGCGCGATCGTCGAACAGCGCGGCGATCCGGGCGAACGCGACGTACGGATCGGCGGCGACCAGGCAGGCGGCCGGGCAGAAACCGGCATCCGCCGTCCGCAGCACGACCGCGCTGGCACGCGTTTCCTGCAATTGCGACCGGTAGCGCGGATTGGCGAGGAAGGCGAGCTTGCCACTGCCGCCGCCGGCGAGCGTGGCGATGCCGTCGATGCGGGTGTCGGCGTCGCCGCGCAGTTCCAGGTCGAAGCGGGCGGCCAGATCGCGCAGCGTCCACGCCGCCGTCATTGTCCCTGGCCCGCCTGTTGCTGCCGCAGCTTGCGCAGCCGTTCCAGCACGGCTTCGGTGACGTCGACGCGCGGATTGGCGTAGATCACCGGGCTCTGCACGATCAGGTCGTAGCCCTGCTCGCGGGCGAATTCCCACGACCACGTTGTTGATCTCGCGCCAGCTGCCATCCAGCACCTGGTCGCTGCGCGTCTTCAGTTCGGTGCGCAGGTTGTCCGGTTGCGCCGGATCGCCCGCTCGAGCGCATCGATCTCGCGCTTCTGCGGCATCGGCCTGGCTGGCCGGCAGGGTGGCCGCGTCGCGCTCGTGGGCACTGCGGCGTTCGCCGAGGCGCTTCTCATCGGCCTGCAGCGCGGCATCGCGGGCGGCGAATTCCGTTTCCAGCTGGCGCCGGCCTTCGGTCATCTGCGGGGCGCTGTCGAGCAGGCGTTTCATGTCGACGTAGCCGATCCGCGTTCCCGCCGGCGACTGCGCGACGGCCTCGCAGGCGAACGCCAGCAGCACGAGCCAGAGCGCACGGATCGGCCACTCGCTGGTTCTGCTCCCCGCCACGCCTGCCTCCTCGTTGCTGCCCGTTCAAACCGGTGACCGCACCGCCTGCGATCAGAACGTGTTGCCGAAGGTGAACTGGATCGTCTCGGTGTCGTCGCCGTCCTTCTTGCGCAGCGGCTTGGCGACGCTGATCACGATCGGTCCGACCGGCGCCTGCCAGCGGAACGACAGGCCGGTCGAGGCCCGCAGTTCGCTGGTGCTGTAGGCACCGAAGTTCTTGAACACGTTGCCGACGTCGAGGAACCACGACAGCTTGGAGGCGTCGCTGTTTTCCTTCATGAACGGTGTCGGGAAGATGACTTCCGCCCGTTCCGACCGCCTTGAACGCACCGCCCAGCGGCTGGCGGCAGTTGCGGTCGTTGACGTCGGGGCAGCCCGCGAACAGCGACGAGGGACCCAGCGTGTTGTCGCGGAAGCCGCGCACGTCGGCGACGCCGCCGGCGAAGAAGTTCTCGAAGAACGGCAGGCCGCCGATGTCCGCCTGGTAGCGCGGGTGATCGGGCGACAGCACGCTTTCCGGGTCGCGGTAGGTGTCGCCGTAGCCGAGGTTGAAGGTGCCGAAGAAGGTCAGCTTGTTGGTGATCGGGAAGTACTGGCCGAACTTGTAGAACAGCTTGTAGTACTCGATCGTCGAGCCCGGCAGCGCGATCTCGGCGGTGACGCTCTGCAGCGAGCCGCGGGTCGGGTTCCAGTAGCGGTTGCGGGTGTCGTGGGTCCACGACAGCTGCGTGCTCCAGGTGTGCAGGGTGCGGCTGCCGAGGTGTCGATGTAGTCGATGAACTGCTGCGGCGTGGAACCCTGGTAGGTGGTGATCGAGTTCTTCTCGACGCCGATCTGCGTGTTGATGGTGTCCGACTCGGTGATCGGGATGCCGAGGTAGGTGCTGAACGAGTCGCGGCTGGTGAGGTACGAGGCGATGTTCGCCTCGCCCTGGTCGAATTCGGTGTGGCTGATGTTGTAGCCGAGGCCGATGCCGCTGTCGGTGAGGTACGGCTCGAAGTAGGAGATCTCGTAGCGCTTGATGTACGAGCTCTGCGACAGCGTGACGCCGACGCGGTCGCCGGTGCCGAAGAAGTTGTTCTGCTGCACCGACACGCTGCCGATGATGCCCTGGTACTGCGAATAGCCGATGCCGAAGTTGAGCGAGCCGGATGACTGTTCCTCGAGCGCGACCTGCAGGTCGATCTGGTCCTCGGTGCCCGGCACCTTGGGCGTGTCGATGGTGACGGTCTTGAAGTAGCCCAGTCGCTGCAGGCGGATCTTGGAGCGGTCGATCGCGGCCTGCGAATACCAGGCACCCTCGAGCTGGCGCATCTCGCGGCGGATCACCTCGTCCTCGGTGCTCTGGTTGCCCTTGAAGACGATCTTGCGCACGTAGACGCGCTTGCCCGGGTTGACGAAGAAGTTGAGGCCGACTTCGCGCTTGTCCTTGTGGATGTCCGGCAGCGGGTTCACCTCGGCGAACGCATAGCCGATGTTGGCCAGCACCGCGCTGATCGCGTCGGAGGACTGCTCCACCTTGCGCCGCGAGAACACCTCGCCCGGCTTGATCATCACCAGCTTCATCAGGTCCGACTCCTCGAGCACGAGGTTGCCGGTCAGCTTGATGTCGGAGACGGTGTAGATCTCGCCTTCCTTGATGTTGGCGCTGACGTACATCTTGCGCTTGTCGGGGCTGATGCCGACCTGGGTGGATTCCACGTTGAAGTCGACGTAGCCGCGGTCGAGGTAGTACGAGGACAGCGTCTCCAGGTCGCCGGACAGCTTCTCGCGCGAGTACTGGTCGTCCTTGGAATACCAGGACGTGATGTTGGTCGTCGTCGACTGGAAATCCTCGCGCAGCTTCTTCTCGGTGGTAGACGTGGTTGCCGACGATGTTGATGTGCTTGATCTTGGCCGGCTTGCCCTCGGCGACGTTGATCGACACCTGCACGCGGTTGCGGTCCAGGTTGACCGTCGACGTGGTGATCGACACGTTGTACTTGCCGCGGTTGTAGTACTGGCGGGTCAGCTCGTTCTGCACTTCGTCGAGCTTGAGGCGGTCCAGCGTTTCGCCTTCGGCGAGGCCGATGCCCTTGAGGCCCTTGCGCAGGTCGTCTTCCTTGATGTCCTTGTTGCCGCGGATCGACACCTTGGAGATCTGCGGGCGTTCCTTGACGGCGACGACCAGGATGTCGCCCTGGCGCGACAGCGTCACGTCGTTGAAGAAACCGGTCTTGTAGAGCGCGCGGATCGCCTGTTCGGCCCCGCTCGCGGTCAGGGTGTCGCCCTTTTCCACCGGCAGGTAGGTGAACACGGTACCGGCGGCGATGCGCGACAGGCCGTCGATGCGGATGTCGGACACGGTGAAATTGTCGAAAGCCCAGGCGTCCTGGGCGATTCCACAGGCAAGCAGGAGCAGGGCGGCGATACGCTTCATTGTCACTTCCATCGGGGCGAGCCGCCGCCGGCACGGACGCCGGTGCGGTTGCAGCAGGGCAGATCTGCGCTCAAGACGCTACGCGCAGGATATCGTTATAGAAAGCCAGGCCCATCAGGCCGACAAGCAGGACCAGGCCGACGGTTTGACCCGCCATCTGGGCACGCTCGCTGACCGGACTGCCTTTGATCAACTCGATAAGGTAATACAGCAGGTGTCGCCATCCAGCACCGGTATCGGCAGCAGGTTGAGGATAGCCAGGTTCAGCGAGATCAGGGCGAGAAACGACAGGAACCAGGCCACGCCCATCTGCGCTGACGAGTTGGCGACCTGGGCGATGGTGATGATGCCGGAGACGTTCTTCGCGGAGATCGCGCCCGTCAGCAGCTTCCAGATCGCGATCGCCGTGCTGCGGGTGGCGTTCCAGGTTTCCTGGATCGCCACCGGGATGGCGTCCAGCGGCCCGTAGCGCAGCGTGGCGTCATGGGCCTGCGCCGACGCCGCACCGGCCTCGATGCCGAGCACCCAGCGCGGCTTGCCGTCGCCGGGATCGAGCTTGACGACGGTCAGCGGCAGGTTCAGCACGGCACCGTCGCGCTTCACGGTGACGGCGAGTGCCGGGTCCGCTTCCGCCAGTTGCTGGACCAGCGGCCCGATCTCGGCGTACTGAGCGACCGGCGGTCGTTGATCGCGATGATCCGGTCGCCCGGCTGCATGCCCGCCTTGGCGGCCGGACGGTCCGGAGAAATGCCGGCGGCGATCGGCTCCATCGCCGGCGCACGCAGGCGCAGGCCGACCGCCTCGAGCGCCTTCTCGCCGTCCGCGCCGGCGGGCAGCGTGGACAGTCGCAACAGGCGCTCGCTGCGTCCGCCGTCGCGGCTCTCCACGCCGACGCGGGCGTCTTCATGGGCGAGCGCCGACGTGGCGATGGCGGTGATCGCCGCGCTCCAGGTATCCACCGACTGGCCATCGACCGCGACCAGCCGGTCGCCTTCGCGAAAGCCCGATTGCGCGGCGATGCCTTGCGGAGCGGCGATCACCGGTTGGTAGTCCGGCCGGCCGAACAGGAACATCAGCCAGAACGCGAGGATCGCGAAAATCAGGTTGAAGGCCGGCCCGGCGGCGGCGATCGCCATGCGCTGCAGTACCGGCTTGCGGTTGTAGGCCAGGTGCAGTTCGGCGGGATCGACGTCGCCCTCCGCGCTCGTCGAGCATCTTCACGTAGCCGCCGAGCGGGATCGCCGCGATGGCGAACTCGGTGCCGTGGCGGTCGCGCCGGCTCCACAGCGGCTTGCCGAAACCCACCGAGAAACGCAGCACCTTGACGCCGCAGGCCCGCGCGACGACGTAGTGACCATATTCGTGGAAGGTGACGAGCAGGCCGAGGGTGACCAGCAGCCACCAGGCGGAATGAAAAAACTCTTGCATGGTCGGGATCTAGCCGGTTCTGGCCGCGATGATACGGCCAGCGTGGCGGCGTGCCGTTAAATCGGCGTCAATCAGTCCGTCGAGGCTGGCGGCCGGGCGCGAAGGAACCGCCGCCAGCGTGTCCTCGATCACCGCGGCGATGTCGGCGAAGCCGAGGCCGCGGTCGAGGAAGGCCGCCACCGCCTCCTCGTTGGCCGCGTTGAGCAGGGTCGTCGCGGTGCCGCCGCTGCGCAGCGCGGCGTAGGCGAGGTCGAGGCAGCGGAACGTGGCCCGGTCGACTGCCTCGAAATCCAGCCGTCCCAGCGCGACCAGGTCCAGCGGGGCGACGCCGGCGTCGATGCGCTGCGGCCACGCCAGTCCGTAGGCGATGGCGGTGCGCATGTCGGGGTTGCCGAGCTGGGCCAGCATGGAGCCGTCGCGGTACTGGACCAGCGAATGGACGATGCTCTGGCGATGGACCACCACGTCGATCGCCTCGGCAGCCATGCCGAACAGGTGGTGCGCCTCGATGACTTCCAGGCCCTTGTTCATCAGGGTGGCCGAGTCGACCGAGATCTTGCGGCCCATGCGCCAGTTCGGGTGGGCACAGGCCTGGTCCGGCGTGATCGCGGACAGCTCGTCCGCGCCGCGCCCACGGAACGGGCCGCCGGACGCGGTCAGCACGAGGCGGGGTGATGCCGCCTCGCTGCCGTCGCCGCGGCCGGGGCGCGCCGCCGCCACCTGCGCCGCCGCGGGCAGGCACTGGAAGATCGCGTTGTGCTCGGAATCCACCGGCAGCAGTTCGCCGCCGCCGTCCGCCAGCGCCGCCAGCAGCAGGGCACCGGCCATGACGATGGCTTCCTTGTTCGCCAGCAGCAGGCGCTTGCCGGCGCGTGCCGCGGCCAGCGTCGATTCCAGTCCCGCGGCACCGACGATCGCGGCGACGACGCAGTCGGCCTGGTCGCCGGCAGCGGCTTCCAGCAGCGCCGCCGCTCCGCCCTCCACCCGGGTGCCGCCGCCGCTCGCGCGCACCTGCTCGCGCAGACGATCGGCGCAGCCGGCGTCCGCCATCACGGCTAGGTCGGGGCTGGAACCGTCGGCACAGTGCGGCCATCGCATCGACGTCGCGATGCGCGGTCAGCACGCTGGCGCGGTAGCGCCGGGGATGGCGGGCGACGACGTCGAGCGTGCTGGTTCCGATCGAACCGGTGGCACCGAGCACGGCGACGCGCCGCAGCGGCACGTCGCTCATGCGGCCAGCACGAGGTCGATCAGCGCCTTGCCGGCCACGAACACGGGAAACGCGGCGAACACGCTGTCGAGGCGATCGAACAGCCCGCCATGACCGGGGAACAGCGCGCCGGAATCCTTCACGTTGGCCTGGCGCTTCATGAGGCTCTCGAACAGGTCGCCGACGATGGAAACGGCGATCGTGACCACCGCGACCACGACCAGCAGCGCCCACGCTGCGCCGCGCTCGCCGAGCAGCCAGCCACCCGCTACCGCCACCAGCCCGGCACCGACCAGCGCTCCCCAGGCACCTTCGATGGTCTTGCCGGGGCTGATCGCGGTGCCAGCTTGTTGCGGCCCCAGCGCGTGCCGGCGAAGAAGGCGAACGAGTCCGCCGCCCAGATCAGCACCAGCATGAAGAGCACCCAGTAAGGGCCATGCCGCGGGTTGCCGTGCAGTTCGACGGCGGCGACCCACGCCGGCACCACCACGAAGGCACCGGCGACCAGCTTGATTGCGGTATTGCGCGCCATCGGCGCGGCGCCGAAGGCGAGGTGGCGGAACCACCACAGCACGACCGCCCACCACGCCACCCCGAGACCGATCGCCAGCCACCACGCGGCGCTGCCTCGGAGCAGCCACAACCCGGCGCAGGCGAGCAGGAAGACGGCGAGCAAACCAACCGCGTTGCATCCGGTCGGCCACGCCGCACAGGCGCGTCCACTCCCACAGCGCCAGCGCGAAGGCGGCGGCGACGATCGCGGCGAACCAGGGCAGCGGCGACAGCAGCACGATGCCGATCGCCACCGGCAGCAGGATGACGGCGGTGATCACGCGTTTGGCCAGCGGCGTCATGCGGTGGAAGTCCGGTCGGTGGCGGCCAGCTGGGCCGAGGTCAAGCCGTAGCGACGCTCGCGCGACGCGTAGTCGGCGATGGCGGCGGACAGGACGTCGGCATCCACGTCCGGCCACAGCGTGTCGATGAAATGGAACTCGCTGTAGGCACTCTGCCAGAGCAGGAAATTGCTGATCCGGCGCTCTCCGCCGGTGCGGATGAACAGGTCGACCGGTGCCTGGTCGGCCAGGCAGAACAGCGGCGCGAGGGTCTGCTCGCCGACCTGGTCGGACGCCAGTTCGCCGCGCTGCACGGCCTCGGCGATGAGCCGGGCGGCATTCGCGATGTCCCAGCGGCCGCCGTAGTTGACCGCGACGTTGAGGTTCAGCGCCGTGTTCGCGACGGTCTTGTCCATTGCCTTGTGCATGCGCTCGCGCAGCTCCGGCGCAAAGGCCGCGAGGTCGCCGATGAAGCGCACGCGCACGCCGTGCCGGTGCAGGTCGGCGATCTCGCTGTCGATCGCCTTCAGGAACAGCGTCATCAGCGCGCCGACCTCGGTTTCCGGCCGCTTCCAGTTCTCGCTGGAGAACGCGAACAGGGTCAGCGCCTCGATCTGACGGCGCAGGCAGAACTCGACCGCGCCGCGCACCGCCTTCTGGCCTTCGCGATGGCCGAACGTGCGCGGACGATGGCGTTGCTGCGCCCAGCGCCCGTTGCCGTCCATGACGATGGCGATGTGGCGGGGAACGCGGTCGGTGCGGGGCTGGGTCATCGCGGCCTTGCTGGAAAGACGGAACGGTAAACGTCGAAGCCGCGCGACCGCGGCCGCGTCACATCGACATCAGCTCGTCTTCCTTGTGCTTGCAGACCACGTCGACTTCCTTTACGAAGCGGTCGGTCAGCTTCTGGATGTCGTCTTCGCCGCGGCCTTCCTCGTCCTCGCTGACCAGCTTCTTCTTGCCGAGCTCCTTGATCTGCGAGATCGCGTCGCGGCGCACGTTGCGGATCGCGACCTTGGCGTTCTCGCCCTCGTGCGACACGTGCTTGGCGAGTTCCTTGCGGCGCTGCTCGGTCAGCACCGGCAGGTTGATGCGGATCGTCGTGCCGACCGTGGTCGGCGTGAGGCCCAGGTCCGAGGCGAGGATGGCCTTCTCGACCGCCGCCACCATCGGCTTCTCCCACGGCGTGATCACCAGCGAGCGCGAGTCGGCGACGGAGATGCTGGCCACCTGCGACAGCGGCATGTCGGCACCGTAGTAGGACACCTTCAGGTGCTCGACGATGCTGGTGCTGGCACGGCCCGTGCGCAAGCGGGTGAGGTCGTGGCGCAGTGCCTCGACGCTCTTGGTCATGCGCGTCTGCGTGTCGGACTTGATCTCGTTGATCATGCGGGCGTTCCTGCAGTTCGTGAAGCCGGCAAGTATATCAGCCGTCCGAAAACCGGCTGAGCGACCCCGCGACACGGCGCGCGGTCGGAAGCGACCCGGGCGATCTTCGCCCGCTGCCGCTGAACGCCGCGGCGGATCAGTTGGCGACCAGCGTGCCGATCGATTCGCCCTGGACGATGCGCATCAGGTTGCCGGGCACGGTCATGTTGTAGATGCGCAGCGGCATCGCGTGGTCCCGGCACAGCGCGAAGGCGCTGGTGTCCATCACCTTGAGGTCGCGCTGCAGCACCTGGTCGATGGTCAGCGTGTCGTAGCGGATGGCGCTCGGATCCTTGTGCGGGTCGGCGCTGTAGACGCCATCGACCTTGGTGGCCTTGAGCAGCAGTTCGGCACCGACCTCGATCGCGCGCAGGGCGGCCGCCGAGTCGGTGGTGAAGAACGGGTTGCCGGTGCCGGCCGCGAATACCACGACGCGGCCTTTCTCCAGGTGGCGGATGGCACGGCGGCGGATGAAGTCCTCGCAAACCTGGTTGATCTTGATCGCGCTCATCACGCGCACGCGGGCGCCGAGCTTTTCCAGCGCGTCCTGCATCGCCAGTGCGTTCATCACCGTCGCCAGCATGCCCATGTGGTCGCCGGTGACGCGATCCATGCCGGACTTGGCGAGGCCTTCGCCGCGAAAGATGTTGCCGCCGCCGATCACCACGCCGACCTCGACGCCGACCTTCTGGATATCGATGATCTCCAGCGCCACGCGTTGCAGCACGTTGGGATCGATGCCGTAGTCGGCCTCGCCCATCAGGGCCTCGCCGGACAGCTTCAGGAGGATGCGCTGGTAACGGATCGCGGCGGCATGGGAATCTCCGGAAGGCGGCCAAAAGTGGCGCGATTGTAGAGGATCGCGCAGCCAGTTCCGTGATTCGCGCCCGCGGCGCACGCGTGCCGACGCCGCCTGCCGCAGCGCCGACGGGCGCTGCGGCGGCGTGCGCTCAGGGCGTCGCGGTGCTGTCGAAGCCGTTCTTGAACAGCACGTCGGTGCCGGTGATGGCGAACGCCGGGCTGATGTTGAAGAAGATGTTGTTCGCGCAGGCCACGCGCACCCGGGCGGCCGACTGCTGCACGTTCGGCACCGTGACGACGGCCGAGCCCGAATTGGGCACGCCGGTGGCCAGCGCCTTGACGACGGTCAGTTCGCTGGCGGTGGCGGAGACGAGGTCCACGTTGACGCTGGCGCAGGAAACCGGCGGCAGGTCGGTCGCCGCGACGTTCCAGGTCACGGTCTGGGTGGCCGGGCCGCTCACGAAGTTCCAGGTGGTGGCCGCCGTCGGCGTGGTGACCAGCAGTGGACCGGCCGTGTTGACGACGGTGATGACCTGGTCGGCGCTGTTGCTGGTTCCGCCGGCGGCGACGTTGTCCCGCACGGTCAACCGGTAGGTAAGGACGCGGCTGGTGGTCGGCAGGATCTCGCCGACGGCCAGCGTCCCGGCCAGCAGGTTCTCCAGCCTCGGCAGGTAGCGGCGCGGCGAGGTCAGCGGCAGCCAGGAGCGCTGGATCGACCGGTGCCGAGGTCGCTGGTCAGCACGTTTGTTGGCGGCGCCGAGATCGTACTGCTCCCAGCCATAGGTCAGCACGGCGCCGGACGCCGTGGTCGATGCGGCGCCGGTCAGCACGTAGGGGGTCTGGGCCGGAATGGTGAAGCCGGCCAGCGCGGTGATGGTCGGCGGCGCGTTCGGGTTGACCGTGTTGGCCGAACAGGTGCTGCCATTGCCGGTGCTCGAATAGTTGCCCATCTCCAGCAGGCTGCGGGCATGGAAGTACGGATCGGAATGCGGCTGCAGGTTGTTGGTCGTGCCACAGATGCCGGCGTAGGCCTGGATGGTGAGCCGCTGCCCGGCTCGTAGGCGGAACTTGCGCTGCGGTTGCCGCCGCCGCAACTGCTCGCCGTGCCGTTGAACGTGTGGTTGCCACCGAACTGGTGGCCCATCTCGTGCGCCACGTAGTCGATGTAGAACGTGTCGCTCTGCAGCGTCGAGCCATTGCTCAGGCCAGTGGTGCCGCGGCCCTTGCTGGAGGCCGAGCAGACGACGCCCAGTCCGGCGACGCCGCCGGCACCCGTCGTGAACAGGTGGCCGATGTCGTAGTTGGCTGCACCGACGATGGTGGTGATGGCCGCGGTGATCTGGTTGAGCGAATCGCCGTCGTTGAATCCGGCCGAGCCGAAGGTGTCGCCGGCTTCGTTGGGGAAGATCAGCAGGTCATTGTTCGCCAGCAGGGTCATCCGGATCGAGAAATCCTGGCCGTAGGGCTGGTTGACGCGGTTCACCGCGGCCACCACGGCGGCCAGGCCCAGTGCCACCGTCGGGGTCTGTGGCGGGCTCATCGCGGCGGCCACGGCCTGACGTACTGGTGGTTGGCGGCAACGGCGGCGCGGTAGACGCGCGGTTGAGGCCGGTGCTGGTCGCGGGTTGCGGCGCCTGTTCGGCCAGCGGTGCGTCCGACAGGTCGACTTCGCCGTGCGTGGCGCAGCGGAAGTGGGCACCGGACGCCAGGTCGGCGCGGCGGAAGCTGAGGTAATGGTCGCCGCGACCGAGGCGTTCCGGACGCACCAGCCAGATGCCGTCGCGCGCATACACGGTGGCCTGCACGCCGAGTTCGGAGATGTCGATGCGGGCGGTCGTTCCATCGCTGGCGGTGCCGACGTAGCTGCGGATGGACGGGAAGCGTGCCGCCAGTTCGGCCGGCATCACGCCGGAATCGGCCAGGACGAATGCCTGCGCACTGCCGTCGGGTGCCGGCAGGCTGAGTGTCGAGCCGATGCCCTGGTTGGAGGCCATTGCCGCGTCGAGGGCGTCCCGGTCGAGCACGAGCGCGCGGTAGCTGGCGGGCGCCGGCCCGAGCACGGCGGGACTGCGCGAGGCGAGATCCTGCCAGTAGGGATTCGCGCTGAAGGCGGGACTGCCGAACGCGATCGACAGGACGGAGAGGCCGGCAAGCGCCAGCCTGCGGAAATTTCGGATTGACATGATCGTGATGCCCAGAGGTTGAAGACGCATTCGGTCACGCCACGCCGTATTCCGCGTCGCGCCGCCGCACCATGCCACAGCACGGGCCGCGCGCCAACGAAAAGTCAATGGTTGAACTTGTTAGTGCACCGGCCGGCGCGACGCCGGTGGCCGGCGGCGGCGGCGGCGCTATTCGCGTCGTGCGAAGTCGACCACGGTCACGTTCGACCCCGGGCAGGGCGGGTGCGGGTGACGTCGATCGCCTGGCGCGCCTCGTCGGCCGCCGACCACGGCAGGCTCCAGTGCTCGGCGACGTCGCCCTTGATGTCGACGTGGCCGCGGTGGCGGTCGTTTCCGTCGACGCTGACTTCGAAGCCGTAGCGGCGGCGCAGCGCCAGCCGGCCGTCGATGCGGGTGAACCGGAACCCGCCGAGCGCGACGGTCTGGTCGAGCAGCTGCACGTTCGCGCGCTCGCACAGGTGTCGCACGATGACGACGGCGCGTTCGCGGGCACGCATCGCGTTCATCCACAATGCGATGGCGGTTCCGATCAGCAACAGGGGCAGCCAGGTCTCGATCATCCGTCGAGTGTGGCGACGGCGACGCCACGGAACAAGGGACGGCGCGCTCCGTGGCGGCGTACCGCGGTGCCCCCGCGGATCACGAGGTTGCCGGCGGCCTTGCCACGATGCGCTCCGCATGGAAGCGGTCGAGCTGGGCGACGACTGCCGCCACCTCGATCAGGTCCATCACCCCCTCGTGCTGGATGCGCGTGCCCCACGCGAGTTCGCTGCCCGGCTTGCCGCGGAACGCCCGCGCCGCCGCGTCGTAGCGGTCCACGCACCACTGGCGGTCCGAATACGGCCCCGAGCGTTGCGGGTTGGTCGCCGCATGCAGGCCGAGCACCGGCGTGCCGACCGCATTGGCGAAGTGCATCGGGCCCGGAGTCCGGGCTCAGTACCAGGCTCGCGCGTTGCAGCAAGGCCAGCAGCTGTTTCAGGGTGTCCTGGCCGACCAGGTCCAGCACCGGCTGTCGGCAGGCGGCAACCACCGCATCGGCGAACGTGCGCTCGTAGGCACCGGGGCCGCCGCACAGCACGGCGCGCCAGCCCAGCGTGCCGACGGCGTGGTCGATCGCGGCGGCAATCCGCTGTGGACGCCAGTTGCGCAAGGCATGGCTGGAGCAGGGGCTGACCAGCAGGGTGGGCTGGTCGCCGGGGAGGTGGCGCTCCGCGAAGGCTCGCGCGGCGTCGGGTATCGGCAGGTCCCAGCGCACCGAGTCCTGCCGCAGCCCGAGCGGCTCGGCGAAGCTGCCGATCGCATCCAGCACGTGTTGGCCGCTGCGCGCCGGGATGCGTCGGTTGATCACCAGTCCGTGCAGTTCCTTGGAGCGTGCCCGGTCGTAGCCGATGCGCAGCGGTGCCCGCACGGCCAGGCTCAACAGGTTCGCGCGCAGGGCGACCTGCAGGTGCAGCAGCGCGTCGAAGCGTCGTCCCGCCAGCGCCGCGCGCACGGCGCGAAAGCCGTCGAGGCCGGCTGCCTTGTCGAAGGTGATGAAGTCGACGCCGGCGATGTCGCCGACCAGGCGGCGTTCCAGCGTGCCGATGATCCAGGTCAGCCGGGTCCGTGGCCAGTTCGCCTGCAGGGTGCGCAGCAGCGGCACCACGTGGGTGACGTCGCCGAGCGCGGACGTGCGCAACAGGCACAGCGACTGCGGCGGCGTGGGCGGGGAGGGCAGGGCCATGCGGTAGACTTTGCGGAGTCGATGACCCGCCTCGCGGGCCGCGACGGCACCTTGGCAGAGCGATGATTCACACGCAAGCAAGCCCCACCCGCGACGGTGCGATCCTGCACGACGCCGCCATCGATGGCATCGACGAGCGCTGGTTCGACGCGGACTGGTGGGCGCGCCAGAACCGCGCGACCGCGCAGGCGGGCGGTCGCGGCGGCATCGTCTTCGTCGCCACGCCGTCCGGTGCCGCCGCCTTGCGCCACTATCGCCGCGGCGGCCTGGTCGGCCGCTTCAATGCCGATCGCTACCTGTGGACGGGCGCGCGACGCAGCCGGGCCTTCGTCGAGTTCCACCTGCTGGCGATGTTGCACGACGCCGGCTGCCGGTGCCGGCACCCATCGCCGCACGCTACCGCCGGCATGGATGGCGCTATAGCGCGGACTTGTTGACGCGCCGCATTGCGGACGCGCATACCCTTGCCCAGCGTCTCGCCAGCGGCGCGCTGGACGCGAGGCTCGCCGCCGCCGTCGGCGCGATGCTGGCGCGCTTCCACGCCCGCGGCGCCTGCCATGCCGACCTCAATGCCCACAATGTCTTGATCGATGCCTCGGGAAAAACCTGGTTGCTGGATTTCGACCGCGGCCGCCTCCGCAAGCCGGCGCTGGCCTGGCAGCAGGCCAACCTGGCGCGGCTGCGACGTTCGTTGCTGAAGGTCGGCGGCAACCGGCTGCGCGATTTCGACGAAGCCGTCTGGCATCCGCTGCTGGCCGCCTACCACGCCGAACTCGGAGTGGCGTCGTGACGTTCGCGCTGCGCCTGCTCGGCGTCGGCAGCGCCGATGCGGTCGAACTCGGCAACCGCCAGCGCCGTGCTGGAGCGCGACGGCAACGCCATCCTGATGATCGACTGCGGCCACGAGGCGCTCAAGGCCTGGCTCGGTCGCTATGCCGCGCCGCCGCCGGCGATCTACCTCACCCACGCCCACATGGACCACGTCGGCGGACTGGAACGCCTGTTCTACCGGCTGTACTTCGATGCGGCCTGGCGCGGCGCGGTGAAGGTGTATGCCCACGCGGCGCTGCTTCCCATCCTGCAGTCGCGCATCGCCGACTACCCGAACGTGCTGGCCGAAGCGGCGCGAACTTCTGGGACGCCTTCCAGCTGGTGCCGGTATCGCGCGGTTTCTGGCACGACGGCCTCTGGTTCGACGTGTTCCCGACCCGTCACCACGCGCCGCGGACGTCGTTCGGCGTCGCCCTGCGCGGCAGCTTCGCCTGGACCGGCGACACCCGGCCCGATTCCCGAGATGCTGGCGGAATACGCCGCGCACGGCGAACTGGTCGCGCATGACTGCGGCGTGGTCGGCAATCCGTCGCATACCGGCCTGGATGACCTCGAGCGCGAATATCCCGTCGCGCTGCGGGCCCGCCTGCTGCTCTACCACTACGCCTCGGCCGAGGCCGGTGACCGGCTGGCGGCCGCGGGCTATCGCGTCGCCCGCGGCGGCGAGGTGATCGCGCTCGGCGAGCCGCATGGCGACGTGCGCGTGGCGGTGGTCCCGGAGCCGCGCGATCCCGATCGCCGTGCTGGACCTGCCGGTCGACACGCGGGGCCGTCCGCTGCACGACCTGCGCATCTCGGTGGTGGACCGCTGCAACTTCCGCTGCCCGTACTGCATGCCCGAGGACGATTACCCGCGCGATCACCGGTTCCTCGGCAAGGCCGAACGCCTGCGCTTCGAGGAAATCGAGCGCATCGCGCGCGCCGCCGCCGTGCTCGGCGTGCGCAAGCTGCGCCTGACCGGCGGCGAACCGCTGCTGCGCCGCGAGCTGCCGGAACTGGTGCGCCGGCTGGCGGCGATCCCCGGCATCGACGACATCGCGATGACCACCAACGGCAGCCTGCTGCCGGCACAGGTCGGTGCGTTGCGCGACGCGGGACTGAGCCGCATCACGCTCAGCCTCGACACGCTGGACGCGGACACCTACCGCACCCTGTCCGGCGGTCGCGGCGAAGCCAGCCAGGCCCTGGCCGCGATCGCCGCGGCGGAGTCGGCGGGCTACACCGCGCTCAAGCTCAACTGCGTGGTGATGCGCGGCGTCAACGACCACCAGGTCGTCGACCTCGTGCGTCATTTCCGCGGCAGCGCGCATGTGCTGCGCTTCATCGAGTACATGGATGTCGGTACCTGCAACGGGTGGGACACCGCGCGCGTGGTGCCCAGTGCCGAACTGCGCAGCCGCATCGCCGCGCACTGGCCGCTCGACGCCGTCGACTCGAATTACCCGGGCGAAGTCGCCGAGCGGCATCGCTTCGTGGATGGCGGCGGCGAGATCGGGTTCATCAGTTCGGTCAGCCAGCCGTTCTGCGGCGACTGCTCGCGGATGCGCCTGTCCGCCGACGGCCGCCTCTACACCTGCCTGTTCGGTCGCGAGGGCCACGACGTGCGCGGCGCACTGCGCGCCGGCATCGACGACGCGACCTTGCGCGGCATGATCGCGGCGATCTGGCGCGCCCGCGGCGACCGCTACAGCGAGTTGCGCGGCGTGCTGCCCGTCGCGGGCCGCGAGCGGGTCGAAATGTACGAGATCGGCGGATGAGCGGGCACGATTTCACCCATCTCGACGATGCCTTGCGGCCGACCATGGTGGACATCGGCGACAAGGCGGTCAGCCAGCGCCGCGCCGTGGCCGAGGCGATCGTGCGCTTTCCCGCCGAGGTCGCCGACCGCCTGCGCGCCGACGGACTGCGTTCGCCGAAAGGGCCGGTCATCGACACGGCGATCGTCGCCGGGACGCTGGCCGTGAAGCGCACCCATGAGCTGATCCCGTTCTGCCATCCGCTGCCGGTCGAACGCTGCCGGATCAGCGCCGACTTCGTCACCGCCACCGACCTGCGGATCCGTTGCGAGGTGGGCGTTACCCACAGGACCGGCGTCGAGATGGAAGCATTGACCGGCGCCAGCATCGCCGCGCTGACCGTGTACGACATGTGCAAGGCGCTCAGCCATGCCATCGTCATCGCCGACCTGCGCCTGGTCGACAAGCGTGGCGGCAAGCGCGACATCGTCGATGGCGAGGCCCAGCCGTGAAGCTGCGCCTGCTTGTACTTCGCCAGCCTGGCCGATGTGGCGGGCCGCGGCGACGAGGTGCTCGAAACGACGGCGGCCACGCCGCGCGCGGTCTACGCCGAGCTGCGCGCGCGCCACGGCTTTGCTATCGACGCCGGAAAACTGCGGGTGGCCGTCAATGGCGCCTTCGCGGACTGGGATCGCGCGCTCGCCGAGAACGATGAAGTCGTGTTCATCCCCCCGCCGGTGTCCGGCGGATGACGGCGTTCCGGCTCAGTGCCGCGCCGATCGACGGTGCCGCCGAACGCACCGCCATCGACCATCCCGCCCGCCGGTGCCTTCGTCGGGTTCGAGGGATGGGTGCGCAACCACAACGACGGCCGGCCGGTGCTGGCGCTGGACTACCAGGCTTACCCAGCGCTGGCCGAACGCGAAGGCCAGCGCATCGTCGGGACGGCGATCGAACGTTTCGGGCTGCACGCCGCCGCCGCCGTCCATCGTGTCGGCGCCTTGCGGATCGGCGACTGCGCGGTCTGGGTCGGCGTGAGCGCCAGTCACCGCGGCGCGGCCTTCGACGCCTGCCGCTGGATCATCGACGCGATCAAGGCCGACGTGCCGATCTGGAAGAACGAGCACTACGCCGATGGTGACTCCGGCTGGCTGCATCCGGACGGCACGGCGGTCGCGGCGGCACGATCGGATTAGTCGCGGCTTCGCGGTGGCGAGCCTGCGCGCCGGTCGGTCCGGCGCTGCGGCACTGCTCCCTGCCACCGGTGCCTCGCTGCCTGGGTGCCGACTCCCCGTTCGATCAGGCCTCGGAGAAAAGCCCCGCGTGCGCTGGCATCGCTCCCTGCCGGGTTGGCTCCCGGCCCCGGTCTCTGACATGCTCCGTGCGCCGGCCCGGGTGGCGAAATCGGTATACGCAAGAGACTTAAAATCTCTCGACCGCAAGGTCATGCGGGTTCAAGCCCCGCCCCGGGCACCATCCTTCTCCTGCCCGTTGCCCCGAGTGCAACCGCCCTTGGCTGTCAGTCGGGGAGGGAGTCCAGTCGGCGCGGTTCCTCGATGCTCACGCCGTTGTGCGCCGACCGAAACTCGGCGGCCATGCGGTAGGCGGCCTTGCGGACCCGCATGATCGAACCCAGCGGACGGTGCGCGGCCACGGCGTGCCACGGGGAGAACGCCATCTGGTCGTCGACTGCCGCCGCGCGGGCCGGACTCCATGCCGTCTGCGGTGGCACGACCAGGCGTGCCACGGCGACGAACGGGCTCGCCGCCTGCGACCACTCGACGCCGGCGTCCTCGATCGGCATCGCCTCGATGTCCACGCACAGCTGCACGCGCAACTCCCACGTTCCGCCGCGCTGCCAGAAGTGGTCGATCATGGCGTCGCGCAGGCCATCGGGACGGCCGACGAGGTCTACCGGCGCGCCGGTCAGCGCCGTCAGCTCGTTCGAAACCGGGGCGATCGACAATTTCGCGATGTAGGGACCGTAGAGGAAAGGCACCTGGCTGAAGTAGGTGTCGCCGAGCGGATGGGTCTCCGGGTGGCCACCGAGGGCTTTGAGCGTGCTGCTTTCGCTGCCCGCCTTTTCGATCAGCGCTTCCAGTCCGCGCAATGCCGCCGCGAGCGCCTTCTTGAGGCGCGGTGCCTTGTCCGTGGTGGCCGCGAGCAGTTTCAGCGTCTTCAGGAATTTCTTCGCGTTCGCCGCGCTGAAGACCGGTCCGTTGACCAGCACGAAGTCTTGCGTGACCGCGTCGTCGGAGCCGGCCACGCGTTCGCCGTCGACGCCCACGATCTTGATCGCCATGCCGCGCGGCGTCGATATCGCGTCGTCGAGCAAATCCCCCGGGACGGTCGAGATGCGGATCGCGACGGGATACCGTCTGGGCTCGGCGAACACGCCGTGTGCCAGGTGGGCGGGCAGGTCGTTCAGTACCTGCAGTTCACCCAGCAGCAGCGCATGGCTCTTGGCGTGGACGGCCCGGAACGCATGGCCCTCGTCACGCAAGACCGTCGCGGCGATCGAGCGCAAGGTGTCCATCAGCTCGCGCTCGGTTTCGTGTTCGCCGTCTTCCCAGGCCTCCATCGAGGGCGTGTAGCAAACGGGAAGGACTGCGCTCATGGAGGGGCCGCTCGTGCAAGAGGAACCCCAGCATGGGCATGTCCCGCCGACGGGTGCTGAACTAGACGGTGCCGTGGCGCGACGATGCGGGGACGCCGGTGCCGGATGCCACGTCCTGCAATCGATCCAGCAGCAGCGCCAGCGTGACCAGGTCCTGGTCATTGTGCGCGATCACGCGGCGCAGGTCGGTGGCGCTCTGGCCGCGCAGAAAGGCCAGCCAGGCGGCGGGCGCTTGGGAGCCCGGCAGGTCGTCGTCGCGGACGACGCCGAGCAGGTGGCGTTCGATCGTCGCGAGTCGGCAGTTTTCCCAGACGCCCCGCCAGGCGCGGCGGGTGGGATACAGCAGGTCGACGTGGTCGCGTCCGTCGAACGGGCAGGACAGGCGGTTGAGCCGGTAGCGGCTCTTGAGCAGCGGCGCGTCGTAGCTGCGGCCGTTGTACGAGATGAACACCGAGTCGGCGGCCAGCCAGTCGGCGAACAGGCGCAGCATCGCCGCTTCGCCCGCCAGCGTCGTCAGGTAGAGCTGGCGCAGCAGCCAGCCGCCGTCCTGCCATTGCAGCGCGCCGATCATGAAGGCTCGGGTGCCGACGCCGCCGGCGAGCCCGGTGGTTTCGGTGTCGAAGCAGACCAGCCGCCTGCGGTCGACGTGGCCGAGATCGCCCCATGGCATCCACGCCGTCGCCGGCACGACTGCGGCGATGCGACGCTCGACCAGGAATACGCCGGCAGCGACTTCGCGTCCCGCTGGCGCCGTCAAGGCGCGCGCCGTGCGCCGCTCCCTGCCGCCGATCAGCGCCCGCAGCCGCGCGCCGATGTCGCCGCCGGGTGTGGCGGCCGAGGCGGGCGATGGCGGCAGTGCGCCCGCCTGCGCCCGCAGCGTGCGCAGCGTGTCGGCGAGCGTCTTCACGCCAGCAGGCCGAGTACGGCGAGGGCCAGGTCGCGCGGCGAGCGCCGACCTTCGTCGCTGGCGAGGATCGGCCCCACGCAGGCCGGACAGCCCGCCGTGCATCCGCAACCCGCCACCAGATCGCGCGCATCGGCCACCAGCTGCGGCGCGCGCTGGAACAGGGGCTCGCTCAGGCCGATGCCGCCGGGATGGTTGTCGTAGAGATGCACGGTGGGATTGAACGCGGCGGTCGCGGGATCGGGCATCGCGCCGTCGTCGTTGCGCCACGGGCCACGACTGTCCTGGTCGCGACTCGAGAACGCCGCGCCTTCGCCGGAACCCACCGCCTTCTGCAGGTCGCGGCCTTCCGCCATCACGCTCATCGCGGCGACCGTGTGCAGCGCATAGGCGGCACCGAGGAAGCCGTCCAGCGCATCGTGGCGCGACGCGAACGCGCGCAGCAGCACGTCCTGCCCGAGTTGCCACCACACCGCCGTCGTCTGCAATTCCTGGTCGGGCAGGTTGACCGGGCCGTAACCGATGTTCTCGTGGGTGTAGAAGCGGATCTTCTTGTAGCCGGACACCCGCCGCACCACGTGCACCTCGCCGTGGTGACAGGTGCCGGCGCCGGCCCTGACGCCGTCGAAACGCTCCAGCACCTTGAGCTTGGTGTAGTCGATCGAGTCGGTGTAGTAGTCGACCTGGGTACGGCTGACGAAGGCCTTGCGACCGGGCCAGTCGAGCTTCTCGACCTGGAACGGCTGCGACTGCACCATGTAGATCGCGCCCTCGTACAGGGTGAGCGCCGCGGAGGAATAGTCGACCTCGGCAATGATGACCTGGCGGCCCTCGCTGCGATCGACGACGACGAAGTTGCCATCGGCGACCGAGCGCAGGCTGACCGCCTGGGCCGGGTAGCTGTCGGCGATCCAGTCCCAGCGATCGCCTTCGCGATGCAGCACGCCCGACTCCGCGAGGACGTCGAGGAACGCATCGGCGATGGTTTCGCCGAACGCCTCGCCGGCCGAGAACGGCAGCTCGAATGCCGCGCAGCGGATGTGGTCGAGCAGAATCAGCAACTGGTCCGGCGCGATGCGCGCGGTTTCCGGCGGCGCGTTCTCGAAGAATTCGGGATGGCGCACCACGTACTGGTCCAGCGCGTTGCTCGAGGCGATCATCACGCCGAGCGAGGGCTGCTGGCGACGCCCGGCGCGACCGAGGCGTTGCCAGGTCGCCGCGATCGATCCCGGATAGCCGTTGAGGATGGCGACGTCGAGCGAGCCGATGTCGACGCCGAGTTCCAGTGCCGACGTGCTGACCACGCCATCGATGCCGCCGCTGCGCAGCGCCCTCTCGGTGTCGCGGCGTTCGGTCGGCAGGTAACCGCCGCGATACGCGCGGATGCGCTCGGGCTTGCGCGGGTCGTGGTCGAACACGTCCTTGAGGTACTTGGTGATCACCTCGACCATCAGCCGCGATTGCGCGAAGACGATGGTCTTCAGCTTCGCGCGGATCGCATGCCGCGCCAGCCGCGTCGCCTGTGAACGCGACGAGGCGCGGATGCCGAGGTCGGGATTGATCACCGGCGGATTCCACAACAGCACGTGGCGTTCGCCGCTGGCTGCGCCGCTGCGGGTGATCGCATGGACCGGCGCGCCGATCAGCGCTTCGGCATGTTCCTGCGGATTGCCGATCGTCGCCGAGCAGAGGATGAACTGCGGGGTGACGCCATAGAACGCGCAGATCCGCTTCAGTCGGCGCAGCAGGTTGGCCACGTGCGACCCGAACACGCCGCGGTAGGTGTGTACCTCGTCGATGACGATGTAGCGCAGGCCCTCGAAGAACTGCGCCCATTTCGTGTGGTGCGGCAGGATGGCCTGGTGGACCATGTCCGGATTGCTGACGACGATGTCGCCGTGCACGCGGATTGCCTGGCGCGCATCGTTGGGGGTGTCGCCATCGAAGGTGTAGGCGCGCACGCCAAGCTCGCCGGCCCGGTTGAGTTCCAGCAGCTCGGCGACCTGGTCCTGGGCCAGCGCCTTGGTCGGGAACAGGTAGAGCGCCTTGGCGCGCGTGGCGCGGACCGCTTCGATCACCGGCAGGTGGTAGCACAACGACTTGCCGCTGGCAGTCGGTGTCACCACCACGACGTGCTGGCCCGACTCCAGCGCATCCCAGGCCTCGCGCTGGTGCGCATACAGCGCGCGGATGCCCCGGCTGGCGAGGGCACGGATCAGCGGCTCGGACAGCGCGCCGGGGAAGGGTGCGTAGCGCGCGTCGATTGCCGGGAGGCGGAAATAGCCGGTAATGCGATCCCGGTAGCGATCGTTGAGCCGGGCGACCAGGTGGTCGGTGCTGCGGACGCCCAGGTCGGAACGCCGGGCGGTGTCGAGGGCAGTCTGGGGGAGCATTGCGCAAGCCACGAGGGGGCCGTGCGGAATAACCCGGCGGTGTCTCGCCCGGTGAGACGGACAACCGGTGTCAGCGGTGCAGGCGCCACGCGTTGTAGTTGAGCCAGATTTCCTTGAGGTAGTCGACGCGTTCGCTTTCCCGCACTGCCATCAGCCGTTGCGCATGGCTGGCGTAGAAATGCGGGAGCACCACGTGACGCCCGTCCGGCAGAACCAGGGTGAGATCGCCGCGTTCGGCGGAATGGGCTTCGTAGGACACGCTGGCAATGCCGCCGCAGCGGAAGGGGCTGAATTCGGTTTCGCGCCTCTGCTTCGCCAGCGCAAGTGCGGCGATGCGGTTGGCCCGAATCTTCTCAAACATGTCCATGCCGGTCCCTGCTAACGGCGTGCTGTGAAACCCACTCCTGACAGGCCGTCGACAACCTGAGATTTCTGGCGAGTCACGCTGAATTTCTCACCTTGTGACCATTATTTGCAAGCGCCCGTGGACTGCCCAGCCCCCTGTTCGCGGGTTCTATTGATCCGCCGCTCAGCTTGGCGGGTCGCCGAGCTCGATGCCCAGCCCATCCAGCTCGCCGCGCATGTGCGCGATGTGGCGCTCGATATCGTCCGCCGACGCGCCCGGTATGGCATAGGCGAACCACGCCGTCCGGGTGGGCAATACGTAACCCCAGGTGGCGGGCCCGAGGCCGCCATGGCCGCGCTCGACATCACTGGTCGCGGAATCGGGCCTGCGCGATGCGCCGAACAGGGCGAAATACGGGTGCGGGCCGGCGGCGGGGCTCTCGTCACCGAGATAGGCAATGCCCTGCGACGCCAGCAGATGGCTGATATGGGAGGGATGCGGCGCAAAACCCAGTTCGCACTCGTGGTCCTGGATGCGATCCTCCAGCCAGTACCGATCGTCGTCGTCCACGACCGTCCGGATGTGATCCGCCGCGGCGTTCCAGCTGTCCAGCCCGGCCTGGCCGGCGGCGTCGCGTGCTTCGCGCAGCGCGCCGAGCAGGTAATCTCGTGTCGTCGTCATGCAGGCTCCGAGGGTGGCGACCGGGGAATGCTGGGGAACGTCTGGCCAGAGGCCCTATCCTCCCCCAATTCCGGCGCCACGAGTATCGGGAGTCAAGCTGAACGAGGTTGATGCGAGCATGCGTCGCGGCGCTCATCCGAGCCCGCGACCTTGAATAGGTTCAGCTTCCCCGCCTGGTCGACGGTTCGATGGCGCCGTCAGTGGCCGCCGAACGCCGCCCGCAGCCGCTCGCCCCCATACCGCTGCGCATCCTCCGCCTTCTCCACCACCGCCGCGGTGCCGAAGAACTCGTGGGTGACGCCTTCGTAGTCGCGGCGCTCCACCGGGACGTTGGCGGCGCTCAAGGCGTCCTCCATCTTCGCGCTGTCGCTGCGCAACGGATCGATGCGGGCGCTGATCAGCGTCACCGGCGGCAATCCCTCCAGGCGCGCTTCGATCAGCTGCAGGCGGGGGTCCCTGAGGTCTTCCGGCGACCGCACCAGCTTGTCGACGAACCAGGCCACCATGGCACGGTTCAGTGGCTTGGCGATCACGTTCTCGAGGTAGGACTCGGTGTTGAGACTGGTCTGGGTCACCGGGTAGACCGCCAGCACGTGGGCTGGCTGCTGCAGGCCGGCGTCACGGGCGGCGATCGCGGTTGCGAGCGCAAGGTTGCCGCCGGCGCTTTCGCCCGCCAGCGCCACGCGCGAGGGATTGCCGTTGATCGACGGGGCGTTGTCCAGCACCCAGCGATAGGCCGCCAGCGCGTCGTCCCAGGCGGCGGGGGAAAGCGATGCTCGGGTGCCTGGCGATAATCGACTGACACCACGATCGCCTGCGCCTGCTTGGCAATGCCGCGCGCACCGCCGTCGTAGACCTGCTTGTCCGCGATCACCCAGCCGCCGCCATGGAAGTAGACGACCACCGGGAATGGTCCGGCACCGTCGGGCGTGTAGATGCGCGCCGGCAAGGTACCGGTGGCCGTTTGTACGGTCGTGTCTTTCGAGCTGATGCCAGGGACCAGTACGGTCGGATCGGTGCTGTGGCCACGCTGCTTGAGCATCGATTCCACGGCATCGGCGATGGTCGGATTGGCACGCGCCTCGGCCACGTCCAGTTTCTCGATGGCCTTGGGATGCAGCGCGGCGTGCGCTTCGAGCAGGGCCAGCATGTCGTCGTCGGCGCGCAGCTTCTGCACGGCGTTGGAGATCATGTCGATCACGGGATTCGGGGTGCCGTCGTCGGAATGGCTCATGGGTGTTCCTGTCGTTCGGGGAGGGAGGCACCCGGGAGGGTGCACGAACGACTTATCGCCAAGCCGGGGGCCGCCTCGGGCTGAACAACGCGGAGCCGTGCAGCGAGGGCGTTCAGCCCTGCGACGAACCGGCAAGGACAAACCATCGCAGCGGATGGCGAGGTCGGTATGCGGGGGGCATTGCATCCGCTTCGATGCGGCGGCGCGTGGGTGGCCCGGGACGGGCTGAGGTCTGCCGAAGGTGGGACTCGAACCCACACACTATCGCTAGTACCGGATTTTGAGTCCGGCGCGTCTACCATTCCACCACTTCGGCGAGAAGTCCCGCGGCGGCAACGCTGGCCGGGGCCGCGCAGTATAGCCAGTGGCGATGCCGCCGCAATACAAGGCCGCGGCGGCCCGAGCTGTTCGCGCCGATGCGCGACCTCAGTAGGTGCGGTCGAGCGACAGCTGGCGTTCGTCGCGGGTGTACCAGCCATCCTCCAGCGCGCGGAACACCGAGCAGGAGGTCATCGGTCCGCGGTAGATGTGCAGGGTGACGGTGACATCGCTGTCGCTGGGATTGCGGATGGTGTGGTACTCGTGCGGCGGGATCAGGCTGCCGGCCGAACCGGGCCCGGCCTGGGTGACGCCGCGCGATTCGAAGCGGAAGCGCTCGTCGCGGCCGCTCGCATCGCGATCGACCAGTTCGTACGGAACCACCTCGATCTCTCCATGCCAGACGCCTTCCACGCACCACATGCCGTCGTGGTCGTGGATGGCCGTGCCCTGGCCCGGACCCCAGGTCATGGCGATGACGCTGTAGCCATGCTCGTCGCTGCGATACAGCTCGCGGCGGGCGTAGTGGTCCGGTGCGGACTCGAAGACGCAGTCGGGCAGGCGGATGTCGGGGTCGCGGATCAGCCGGCACAGCGACGTGCACAACTGGCGGGTGATGCTGTCCGTGCAATCGCGACAGACGGCGGCGTCCAGGGCGGCGACCAGCCGCGATGCACCGGGGAAATCGACAGCCAGCATTGCGCGCTCCAAGCCTTGCGACGGGCGGAATTATAGCCGCACCGGTGAACGTCGATGGCCCGGAGCACCGCGAGTGAGCTCACCACGCCATCCGCGGGGTGCGGGCTCGAACAGCGCCGGAAGCCGGCGTCGATCCGGGTCCTGCGCTGCCGCACCGCGTCCTGGATCGCTGCGGCCGGGCAGCACGCCAGCCGCTTTCTGAACCGGTCGTTCATGTTGCGACATTGTTCACATTTGCTCTGCCTGAACGGCGAATACGCTGCATTACAGTCCGGTCAGGCCGGAATCCGGCCGCTGCGAGCGCCCGTCGCGATGGACAGGGCGGCAGCATCGGATCCCGAGCCACGGTGCCTGTCTGACTCCCCCTTTCATTCACCCGGTTACAGGACATCCCACCCATGCGTCGATCACTTGCTCCGTGTCGATTCCTCCCCCGCGCCGTGCCCGCGGGCCTTCTCGTAGCGCTATGCGTGCAGGCCTTGCCGGCCTTCGGCCAATCCTGGACCAGCGTCGGTTCGGGGTCCGGAACGCCCTCCCTGGCCGGCAGCGTGCTGGGCAACGCGGTGACGATCAGCAGCGCCTACCCGTCCGGTACGCCGGCCGCCGGCGTCGCCATGAATTCCGCGCCGGGCATCAACCCGCCGTTCAATACCTATTGCATCTGGGATTCCAGTGTTCCGCAGAATTCGGCCCAGCTGTGGCCGGCATCGGCGGCCTCGCCGTGCGCCGAGCAGATCGTGTTCGGCCTCGGTACCGCGGCCAGCGCCGTCAATCCGCTGCGCATCACGGTGGCGTTCGGGCAGCCGGTGCTCAATCCCAAGCTGATGGTGTACAGCTTCGACAATGCGGCCATGAGCCTGGCGGCGACCCGCGACCTCGGCGGCAGCCCGGCGACGCTGGGCGTCACCTTCAACAATGCGGGCCTCTACAACGCCGCCACGCAGGCCTTCGGAACGGTGGGTACGGCACCCATCGCGGAAGGCTGCGCGAACAACGCGACACCCGGGCGCGCGTGCTTCTACGTGAATTTCATCGGTACCTACAGCCAGCTGGCGCTGGACTTCAACCTGACCAGCGGTTCCAACGACGGCATCGGCTTCATCGTGGGCGCCGACGCCACCTTCCCGGTGCAACTGCAGTCGTACCGGATCGACTGATCGTGGCGACGGTCCGGGCCGGCGGCGTCGCGCCGTCGGCTCGCGGAGGCGGGCGAGTCAGTACGCGAATTCGGTGAAGACCGGGTCCACGCTGCCGTTCCAGCGCCCATGGAACAGTTCCAGCTTGCGCTCGGCCGGGGTCTGGCGGCTGCTGACGATCTCGATCAGCGGCTCGACGAAGATGCTCTCGTCGGCGCCATTGCGATTGGTGCGGTTGCGGCGCTGCAGGCCATGCGCGGCGATCTTCACGGCTTCGGTGGCGATGTCGCCGAGTGTGCCGTTGCGGAACGGCAGTTTCAGGCCGTGCCTGGCGACGCCATCGCGCAAGGCGTGGCGTTCCTCGCGGCTGAAATCCTTGACCAGGTCCCAGGCGGCATCGAGTGCGGTCTGGTCGTACAGCAATCCAACCCAGAACGCGGGCAGGGCGCACAGGCGTCCCCACGGGCCGCCGTCGGCACCGCGCATCTCCAGATAGCGCTTGAGGCGCACTTCCGGGAAGGCCGTGGTCATGTGGTCGGCCCAGTCGGTTAGGGTCGGGCGCACGCCGGGCAGCTCGTCGAGCTGGCCGTCCATGAACGTGCGGAACGAACGGCCGGCCAAGTCGATGTAGTTGCCGCCGCGGTAGCTGAAGTACATCGGCACGTCGAGCAGGTAGTCGACGTAGCGATCGAAGCTGAAACCGTCGTCGAACACGAAGTCGAGCATGCCGGTGCGGTCCGGATCGGTATCGGTCCAGATATGCGAGCGGTAGCTGAGGTAACCGTTCGGCTGGCCCTCGGTGAACGGCGAGTCGGCGAACAAGGCCGTGGCGATCGGTTGCAGCGCCAGCGAGGTGCGGAATTTCTTGACCATGTCGGCTTCGCTGCCGAAGTCGAGGTTGACCTGCACCGTGCAGGTGCGCGTCATCATGTCCAGGCCGAGGCTGCCGACCTTGGGCATGTAGTTCTTCATGATCTGGTAGCGGCCCTTCGGCATCCAGGGCATCTCGTCGCGACGCCACTTCGGCTGGAAGCCCATGCCGAGGAAGCCGAGGCCGATCTCGTCGGCGATGGTCTTCACTTCCTTCAAATGGCGGGTGACTTCGGCGCAGGTCTGGTGGATGGTTTCCACCGCCGCGCCCGACAGCTCCAGCTGGCCGGCCGGTTCCAGGGTGATCGAGGCACCGTCCTGCGCCAGCGCGATCAGCTTGCCGTGCTCCTCGACGCGGCTCCAGCCGAACCGGGTCAGGCCTTCCAGCATCGCGCCGATGCCCTGCGGACCGTCCCAGGTCGGCGGGCGCAAGTCGTCGAGGCGGAAGCCGAACTTCTCGTGCTCGGTCCCGATCCGCCAGTCGGCGGCGGGTCGGGAGCCTGAGGCCATGTAGGCGATCAACTGATCGCGACCGGTGATCGGCTCGTCCTTGACAGCGCTGGGACCGGACATGGGGTTTCCTCGAAGGTGAGGCGACGATATGGGGACCGTGGCGTCCGCCGCAAGGCGCTTCGGAATGGCGACAACGACGCTCGATCGGCCGATCCGGCATGGCGTGACGGCGGCCCCGGCGCGGCGGCTGGACGCTGCCGTCCGAACCGGCCGTGGAGCGGTCAGCCGGCCAGCCGGGCCTTGATGCGTTGCGAGACCTTGCCCATGTCGGCACGGCCCGCGACCTGCGGCTTCACCACGGCCACCACCTTGCCCATGTCCTTGCCATCACGGGCACCGGAACTGGCGATCGCCGCGTCGACGATGGCGGCGATTTCGTCCTCGCCCAGCGCGGCCGGCAGGTAGGTCTGGATCACCGCGACCTCGGCCTCCTCGATGGCGACCAGGTCGTGGCGGTTCGCGGCGGTGAACTGCTCGATCGAATCGCGACGCTGCTTGAGCATCTTCTCCATGACGGCCAGCACCTGGGTGTCGTCCAGTTCGATGCGCTCGTCGACTTCGCGCTGCTTGACCGCGGCCTGGATCAGGCGGATCACCAGCAGGCGGTCCTTGGCGCCGCCCTTCATGGCAGCCTTCATGTCTTCGGTAAGCGTTGCCTTGAGCGTCATCGGATGCGTCCAGAATTCGGGGGCGGAAAGCACAAAAAGCCGGCGCTGCCTGAGCGGCGCCGGCTGATTCAGCCTGAAGCGGAAGGAGGGCGCGGGCGCGGAGGCCCGGCGCGGAACCGGCTCAGTACAGGCGTTGACGCTTGGTCACGTCGCGCGAAACGCGGCGGAGGTGACGCTTCACGGCAGCCGCGGCCTTGCGCTTGCGCTCCTGCGTCGGCTTTTCGTAGAACTCGCGCTTGCGAACTTCAGCGAGGACGCCCGCCTTCTCACAGGTGCGCTTGAAGCGGCGCAGGGCGAACTCGAAGGGTTCGTTCTCGCGAACTTTGACGTTTGGCATTGAAAATGGCTCAGTGGTGGGGAAAACGCCCGGGCTGACGGGCGAGCCGCGTATTCTATCCCGATGAAAGACGAGTTTGCAAAACGCGATGCGCCGATGGCCGGCCCGGTGCTTGGCATCGAGACCTCGTGCGACGAGACCGGCGTGGCCGTCTACCAGGTCGGCCGCGGACTGCTTGCCCACACGCTCTACAGCCAGATCAAGCTGCATGCCGACTATGGTGGCGTGGTGCCCGAACTGGCCTCGCGCGACCACGTGCGCAAGCTGGTCCCGCTGATCCGGGAGACCCTGGCCGAGGCCGGCCTGCGCGTCGATGATCTCGCCGGCATTGCCTACACCGCCGGGCCGGGTCTGGCCGGCGCGCTGCTGGTCGGCGCAACCACGGCGCGAACGCTCGCCTGGTCGCAAGGCATCCCCGCGATCGGCGTGCACCACATGGAAGGCCACCTGCTGGCGCCGCTGCTGGAGGCCGATCCGCCGCAGCCGCCGTTCGTCGCGCTGCTGGTGTCGGGCGGCCATTCGATGCTGATCGAGGTGTCCGCCATCGGCGTCTATCGCCTGCTCGGCGACACCCTGGACGATGCCGCCGGCGAAGCCTTCGACAAGACCGCCAAGATGATGGGACTGCCCTATCCCGGCGGGCCGGCGCTGGCGAAGCTGGCCGGGCAGGGCGTGGCGGGGCGCTTCCGGTTCTCGCGGCCGATGACCGACCGACCCGGACTGGACTTCAGCTTCTCGGGCCTCAAGACCCAGGTGCTGCTGGCCTGGCAGGCCTCCGACCGCAGCGACCAGACCCGCTGCGACATCGCCCGCGGCTTTGAGGAAGCGATCGTCGACACGCTGGTGATCAAGTGCCGGCGCGCGCTGCAGGACAGCGTCGCGCGCACGCTGGTGATCGCCGGCGGCGTCGGTGCCAACCTCAGCTTGCGCGCGCAGTTGCACGAGGCGGGCAACCGCGAGGGCTTTCGCGTCCATTTCCCGCGACCGGCTTTCTGCACCGACAACGGCGCGATGATCGCGTTCGCCGGCGCGCTGCGCCTGCAAGCCGGCCAGCACGGCGACGATGCCATCCGCGTATTCCCGCGCTGGAATCTGGAAACGCTGACCGCAGTCGACGCTGCCTGACAGGCGGACCTCTCCCTCCCACCGGCCGCGCACGCGCTTGCCCACGCCGGCGTGGCGGTTTACAAGACCAGCCCCGTTCGCACCGGCAGCCACGCCCATGGACCTGGTATTCATCGAAGACCTGCGCATCGAGACCCTGATCGGCATCTACGACTGGGAACGGCGCATCCGCCAGACCGTCGCGCTCGACCTGGAAATGGCCTTCGACAACACCGTGCCGGCAGCCAGCGATGCGATCGCCGACACGCTGGACTACAAGGCGGTCTCCAAGCGGCTGATCGGTTTCGTGGAGGCGGCGGAGTTCCAGCTGGTCGAAACCCTCGCCGAACGCTGTGCCGCCCTCGTGCTGGCCGAGTTCGACGTCGCCTGGCTGCGCCTGAAGCTGGCCAAGCCCGGTGCGGTGCGTGGTGCGCGGTCCGTCGGCGTCTGCATCGAGCGCGGGTGCAGGCCTGCGCCCGCAACGGGACTGCCGGGATGAAAGTTCCGCCTGCCTATTGACGCTGGCGGAGGTTCCACGGCATGTTGCAACGCGACAGCAGCCCCGCCCGTATGGATGACTCCATCCCGACGCACCGGGGCACCGGGGACAGGCATGGGACTGGGGGCGGTACCGTTCACCCACGTTTGACGAACTGATCCAGGCCGACGGCCAGCCGCGTCCGGCCGCCCGCAAGCTGATCGAATACCTGACCAGCCTGAGCAGCCGCGACCTCGCCGAGCGCCAGCTTGCCGCCGACGTCGCCGCCCAGGTGATGGGCGTCACCTTCACCGTCTATTCGGAAGGTCGCAACGTCGACCGCACGCTGCCGTTCGATCTCATCCCGCGCACCATCGCCCGCGCCGAGTGGGAGCGCACCGAGGCCGGGCTCAAGCAGCGCATCCGCGCGCTCAACCTGTTCATCGGCGACATCTATGGCGATCAGAAGATCATCAAGGACCGCGTGTTTCCGCGCGCCTTGCTGAAGGACTCGGTCAACTTCCGGCCGCAGTGCGTCGGCATCAAGCCGCCGTTGGGCATCTGGGCGCATATCTGCGGGTCGGACCTGGTCCGCGATGGCGAGGGCACGCTGTTCGCGCTGGAAGACAACCTGCGCATCCCCAGCGGCGTGTCGTACATGCTGGAAAACCGCATGGTCGCCAAGCGGGTGTTCCCGGAACTGTTCGAGACCAGCGCGATCCTGCCGGTGGACGACTATCCCGCGCAGCTGTACGACACCCTCGCGGCGCTGTCGCCGCGACCCCGGCGACACGCCGGTGATCGCGCTGCTGACGCCCGGCATCTACAACAGCGCCTATTTCGAACACTGCTACCTGGCGCAGGCGATGGGCATCGAGCTGGTCGAGGGCGGCGACCTGTTCGTCGACGACGACGACTGCACCTGCATGCGCACGGTCTACGGGCCGCGTCGCGTCGACGTCGTCTACCGCCGCGTCGACGACATGTTCATCGACCCCGAGGTGTTCCATCCCGATTCGGTACTCGGCGTGAAGGGCCTGATCCGTTCCTGGCGCGCCGGCAAGGTGGCGCTGGCGAATGCGCCGGGTGCCGGCGTGGCCGACGACAAGGTGGTCTTCACCTTCGTGCCGAAGATGATCAAGTACTACCTGGGCGAGGACGCGATCCTGCCCAACGTGCCGAGCTTCCTCTGCTACGAGGCCAAGGAACGCGCCCACGTGCTGGCCAACATCCACGAACTGGTGGTCAAGCCGGCCAATGAGTCCGGTGGCTACGGCATGCTGATCGGCCCGCGCGCCAGCAAGAGGGAACATGAGAAATTCCGCAAGCTGATCCAGGAAAACCCGCGCAACTACATGGCCCAGCCGACCCTGGCGCTGTCCACCGCGCCGATCGTCGGCGAGAAGGGACCGGAGCCGCGCCACCTCGACCTGCGCCCGTTCATCCTGTCCGGCAAGAGCATCTACGTGACCACCGGCGGGCTGACCCGGGTCGCGATGAAGAAGAATTCTCGCTGGTCGTCAATTCATCCCAGGGCGGTGGCGCCAAGGACACCTGGATCGTCGACCTGGACGAGGTGCCCTGATGCTCTCGCGCGTAGCCGACAACCTCTACTGGTTCAGCCGCTACGTGCGGCGGGCCGAGAACACGGCGCGACTGGTCAACGTCGCCAGCCAACTGCAGCTGGACCTGCCGCGCGCCGCCAAGTTCGCATGGCGGCCGCTGATCGACACGGTCGGCGCCGGCGATGTCTTTGCCCGCACGTACGACGTGGCCGGGACGGATGCCAGCGAAGCCGACGTGGTGCGCTTCCTGCTGCTGGACGAAACCAACCACCTGTCCGTGCACGGTTCGCTGCGCAACGCGCGCGAGGTGCTGCGCACGATCCGCGAAACCCTGCCGCAGGAATGCTGGGAAGCGGTCAACGACATCCACCTGCACGTCGAAAGCTACGGCGACCGCGGCCTCAGCCGGCGCTACCGGCAGGAATTCCTCAACCGCATCATCGACGGCTGCCTGCGCGTCTCGGCGCTGCTGACGGCCAACGTCAGCCACGACATCGGCTTCCAGTTCCTGCGCCTCGGCACGGCGATCGAGCAGGCCGACATGACGACGCGGATCATCGATACCGGCTCGTCGGGCCTGCTGGCGCCGCGCAACGAGGACGATCTCGAAGCGTTCCGCGCCCTGCAGTGGGTCAGCACGCTGCGTTCGCTGGCGGCGCTGCAGATGTACCGCCGCCACGTGAAGCAGCGCGTCAGCCCGGTACTGGCGCTGCGTTTCCTGCTGCAGGACAAGGAGTTTCCGCGCAGCGTCCTGTTCTGCCTGACCCGCGTGAAGGACATCGTCTCGCGCCTGCCTCCCCGCGCGCCGGTAGCTGCCGGCGTCAAGCGCACGCTGGCCCTGGTCAGCAACGCCAAGGCCGTGCAGCTGGCGGGCGACCACCCCGGCGCCTACATGGACCAGATCCAGCTCGCACTGGGCAGTCTGCACGTGCTGATCGACGAGGCTTACTTCACCCGTTGAGCGCGTCGCTGGCGGGAGGGGCGGCGGGATCGTCGTGGCGCCCATCATCACGGAGACCGAGCGCACCGGCGCGCTCGCCCGCAACCGGATCGCAATGGCGTGGAACGTGTCTACCTCAGCATCGGCTCCAACCAGGATGCGCTGCGCCACATCGCGGCCGCCATCGACGCCTTGCGGCAGCGCTTCGGCAACCATCGCCGTGTCGCCGCTGTACCGCAGCGCGTCGGTCGGTTTCGACGGGCCGGACTTCATCAATGCCGCGATCGCGCTGGACAGCGACCTCGAGCCCGATGCGCTCAACGACTGGCTGCACGCGCTGGAGGATCGACACGGCCGTCGCCGCGACGTGCCGCGCTATTCCAGCCGCACGCTGGACATCGACATCGTGCTGTTCGGCGATCGCGTGCTGCAGGGCGACGGCAACCTGCAGGTACCGCGCGACGAGCTCCGTCATGCTTTCGTGTTGCGGCCGCTGCTGGATCTCGACGCGGGCCTGCGCCATCCCGCCGACGGCACGCCGCTGGCCGCGGGCTGGCCGACGGCCGACGCCGCGACGATCGAGCGGCTGCCTGGCGGGAGTCCGGGGCGATCGCGCAGTCTGACCATCCGTTCAGTTTCGATGGTGCAAGCGCACATTGTCGGTTGCGGCAATCGACGTAGTGACCGACCATAGCGGCATGACCAAGGTTGTTCCCTTCAAGGCGCGCGGCGTGCGCGTCGTATTGCGCGAGGCATTGGAAAACCAGCTGCCGATGCGCTTTCCAGCGCGACCGCGTCCAGGCCGGCATGATCCATGGCTTCGTCGTCGGACTGTCGCGCGAGTTCTGCCTGATCGCCGAAGTCGGCGACGCGCTGCGCTTCGACGGCTACCTGGCCGTCGCCATCACCGACCTCAGCCTGGTCGAAGCCGACCCGGCGGCCGATTTCGTCGTCAAGGCATTGGCCCTGCGCGGCGAGACCTTGCAGGTGCCGGAGGCGTTCGACCTCGAGGACTGGGCGACGATCGCCCGCGCTGCCGCGGCTCGGGCGTCGCTGATCTCGATCAACATGGTCGAGGACGACGAGGGCGAGATCAGCTATGTCGGCCAACTGGTCGGCGTGGAATCGGACGCGCTGATCCTGCGCGAGGTCGATCCGAACGCCGACTGGTACCCGGACACGGGCGCCTACGAATACGAGGCGATCGGCTCGATCGGCTTCGGCACCGGTTACCTCGACGCCCTCTGGCAGGTCGCCGGCAGCCCCAGCGATCCGCTGAAGCCGCGGGCGCCGGCGTCCGACCTGCTGCACTGAGCCGGCCCGCCGCTTTTATACTCGGCGACCGCCTCGCCCTGGGCCGCCGCGTGCAACGCCTGCTCTACACGCTGACGATGTACCTGCTGACGCCGGTGATCCTGTACCGGCTGGCGGCGCGTGGCCTGCGCTACCGCAACTACCTGGACCGCTGGCGCGAGCGCTTCGGCTTCTTCCCCGACCCCGGCGTGCGCGACAGCCTGTGGGTGCATGCGGTGTCGATGGGCGAGGTGAACGCCGCGCAGCCGTTGATCGAGGCGCTCATGCGCCGCTACGCCGGCGTGCCGCTGGTGATCACCACGGTCACGCCGACCGGTTCCGAACGCGTCCGCAAGCTGTTCGGCGACCGCGTCTTCCACGTCTACCTGCCCTATGACCTCACCGCGTCGGTGGAGGCGCTTCCTCGACCGCGTGCAGCCGCGCATCGCGGTAATCATGGAAACCGAGATCTGGCCGAACCTCTTCATGACCTGCCACGAGCGGGGCATTCCGCTGGTGGTCGCGAATGCGCGCCTGTCCGAGCGCAGCCTCAAGGGCTACGGTCCGGTCCGCCCGCTGGCGCGACGGGCGGTGCGCCGCGCCAGCTTCGTGGCCGGCGCAGTCGGTGGCCGACAGCGAGCGGACTGGCGTCACTGGGCGTGGTGCCGGCGCGCATGGCCGTGGTCGGAAACCTGAAGTTCGACCTGCGCGTGCCGCCCAGCGTAATCGACCATGCCGCCGAGTTCCGCCGCCACTGGGGGCCGGGCAGGCCGGTCTGGTTCGCCGCCAGTACCCACGAGGGCGAGGAGATGGCGGTGCTGGAAGCGCATACCGCAGTGCTGCGCCGCTTTCCCGATACCTTGCTGCTGATCGCGCCGCGCCACCCCGAGCGTTTCAAGCCGGTCGCCGCCGCCTGCCGATCGTTCGGTTTCGCGACCGCGACGCGCAGCGAGGGACGACAACGCCGATGGCAATGCGCAGTGCTTCGTGATCGATACCATGGGCGAGATGCTGTGGTTCTACGCGGCCTGCGACGTCGCCTTCGTCGGCGGCAGCCTGTCGCCGATCGGCGGCCACAACCTGCTTGAGCCAGCCGCGCTGGCGCGCCCGATCCTGGTCGGCCCGCACACCTTCAACGCCACCGAGATGACCGACGAGCTGATCGCGTCCGGCGGCGTCCTGCGCGTGCTCGACAGCGATCAGCTCGGCAGCGCCGTGACGCGGCTGCTCGGCCACGGCGACGAACGCGCCGCCATCGGCGCGGCCGCTCTGGCCGGCATGGAGCGCCAGCGGGGGCGCCGTGGAGCGCACCCTGCACATCATCGACGAGGTGCTCGCCGGCCGCCGGCCCAGGGCGGAATCGGTCGGGGTTTGAGCATGCTGGTCCGCTGCCGGACCCCGGTTCGCCGCCGGGCGTCGTCGCCACCAGGCCACGACGTGCCGGAATCACCGTGCGGGGCGTGATCGCCGCCCGTGCGGATCGGCCATGACGACGCCACGCCCGGTCGGCTACAGTGCCGCCGTGATGACCGATACCTTGCAGGCCGTGCACCGCGACCCGATCGAGCAGGTGCTGGAATCGGCCCTCAACGGCTTCCAGCTGCGTGTCGAGATCGTCGCCGACATGCGCTACTGCGGCGAGTGGCGCGAACACGAGCGGCCCACGGCGCAAGGCGCGTTCCACCTGATCGGCGACGGCGAATGCCTGGTCGAGGCACCCGCGCTGAAGGAATCGGTGACCCTGCGCAGCGGCGACCTGGTGATGTTCCCGCACGGCGGCGGCCATCTGCTGCGCTCCTCGCCCTGCCAGCCGCCGCCGGTGGACGGCGAGCCCAGCTATACCAGCCTGCTCTGCGGCGAGTTCGTCTTCATGATCGGCGCGCAGAAACCCCGTGCTGCGCGCCTTGCCGGAGTGCGTCGTCGTCCGGGGCGCGCGAGGGCGCGATGGCCACCTTGCCTCGCTGCTGATCGACACCGCGCAACGCGAGAAGCTCGGCCGGCAGGTGATGTTGAACAGCCTTGCCGGCAGCCTGTTCATTCTCGCCGTCTGCGAGTTCGCGACCCAGAGCGGCGACCCGCGCGGCCTGTTCGCCGCCCTCGCCGATCCGCGCCTGGCGAAGGCGATCCACGCCATCCACGAACGTCCGGGCGACGACTGGTCGATGGCGGCGCTGGCCGGCATCGCCGGGATGTCGCGGACCACGTTCGCCGAACGCTTCAGCGCGCTGATGGAGATGCCGCCAATGCAGTACCTCACCCAGTGGCGGGTCAGCCAGGCACGGCTGATGCTGCAGAACCGGCGGCTGTCGGTCGCGGCGATCGCCGAGCAGCTCGGTTACAAGAGCGAGCCGGCGTTCCGCAAGCTGTTCAAGCGCATCGCCGGCATCGGGCCGGGCAAGGTGCGTTCGCAGTCGCGCTGAAGCCGATCCGGGCCGATTCGCCACGGCTCCCGCTGGGGCGTTTCGTCGCGGCCGGGGTGCCACACCCGCGCGATCGACGGTGCGCCGACCGATTTTTGCTAGTCTGCGCAGCCCTGCGTGCGGCCGTCCCTGTACGGCCGCTCCCTTGCCTGACGCCCGAAACCCATGCTGCCCGAACTCGGTAACCTTGCCCTGATCCTCGCCGCGCTGCTGGCGCTGGCGCAATGCGTCTTCCCGATCCTCGGGGCGCACCGGGGCGATGCAACCCTGATGGCGGTGGCGCGCCCGATCGTGGTCGGCCAGTTCGTCTTCATCGCGATCGCCTATGCGCTGCTGACCACGGCCTTCGTCACCCAGGATTTCTCGGTCGCCTACGTGGCGCAACACTCCAACCTGCTGCTGCCGATGCAGTACCGCGTCTCGGCGGTATGGGGCGCGCACGAGGGTTCGCTGCTGCTGTGGCTGTTGATCCTGTCGATCTGGTCGCTGGCGGTGGCGGCGCGTTCCCGACAGCTGCCCGTCGACTTCATGGCGCGCGTGCTCGGCGTGCTGGGCTTCGTCAGCCTGAGCTTCCTGGTGTTCACCGCGTTCACGTCCAACCCGTTCAATCGCGGGCTGCCGGTGCCGGCGGATGGCATGGACCTCAACCCGGTCCTGCAGGATCCCGGCCTGATCATCCATCCGCCGATGCTCTACATGGGCTTCGTCGGTTTTTCGGTGGCGTTCGCGTTCGCGATCGCCGCCCTGCTCGGCGGCAAGCTCGACCGCGACTGGGTGCGCTGGTCGCGGCCATGGACGAACGTCGCCTGGGGCTTCCTCACCCTCGGCATCACGCTGGGATCCTGGTGGGCCTATTCCGTGCTCGGATGGGGTGGCTGGTGGTTCTGGGATCCGGTCGAGAACTCCTCGTTCATGCCGTGGCTGGTCGGCACCGCGCTGATCCACTCGCAGGCGGTCACCGAGAAGCGCGGGTCGTTCCGCGCCTGGACGCTGCTGCTGGCGATCTTCGCGTTCTCGCTGTCGCTGCTGGGCACCTTCCTGGTCCGCTCGGGCGTGCTGACCAGCGTGCATTCCTTCGCCAGCGACCCGGAGCGCGGCCTGTTCATCCTGGTGTTCCTGGCGATCACGGTGGGCGGTTCGCTGCTGATCTACGCGCTGCGTGCGCCGCGCGTCGCCGGCGGCGAGCCGTTCGCCGGCGTGTCGCGCGAAACGGCCCTGCTGGTCAACAACCTGCTGTTCACCTGTTCGGCCGCGATGGTGCTGCTCGGCACGCTCTACCCGCTGCTCGGCGAAGCGCTGAACCTGGGCCGGATTTCGGTGGGGCCGCCGTACTTCGGTTTCATGTTCGTGGCCCTGATGGCGCCGATCATCCTGCTGCTGCCGTTCGGGCCGCTGCTGCGCTGGCGTCAGGGCGAGGGCCGCGCGGCCGTGAAACTGCTGCGGCCGGTGTTCGTCGTCGTCGTGCTCGGGACGCTCGCCGCCTGGATGCTGGCCGGCGATCTCGGCACCAAGGCGATCATCGGTACGGCGGCCAGCCTGTGGGTGGGCTTCGGCGTGGTCGCGTTCTCGCTGCAGCGCTGGCGGGCGGCACCGGCGGGCAAGCGCTACACGGCGGAAATGCTCGGCATGATGCTGGCCCATTTCGGCGTCGCCCTGTTCGTCGCCGGCGTGCTGGTCACCGAATCGGCCAGCATCGAAAAGGACGTGCGGATGGCGCCGGGCGACAGCGTGACGGTCGGTGACCTGGCGTTCCGCTTCGACGGCATGGCCCATACGCAGGGGCCGAATTTCCAGGCCGACCAGGGCAGCATCGTGGTCAGCCGCGACGGCGAACCGCTGCAGACGCTGCACCCGCAGAAGCGCCAGTACACCAAGGATGCGCAGGTGCAGACCGAAGCCGCGATCCGCGCCGGCGCGTTCCGCGACATCTACGTCGCCCTCGGCGAGCCGCTGGGCGACGACGGTGCATGGGCGGTACGCATCTACGTGAAGCCGTTGATCCGCTGGGTCTGGCTGGGCGGCCTGCTGATGATGCTGGGCGGCTTCGTCGCGGCGGCCGACCGTCGCTTCCGGGCGCGTCCCGGAAGCCGCGCGGCGGTCGCGGCCGAGGTCGCGGAGGGCCGCGCATGAGCCTGTCCCGGCTTGTCCCCCTGATCGGGTTCCTGCTGCTGGTGGTGCTGTTCGGCTTCGGCATCCGCTGGAACATGCAGCACGATCCGCGCGAGGTGCCGTCGCCGCTGATCGGCAAGCCGGCCCCTGCGTTCTCGCTGCCGGTGTTCGGCGAGGACGGCCGCCGCTACGGCAGTGCCGAGCTGAAGGGCCAGCCCTACCTCATCAACGTGTTCGCCAGCTGGTGCTTCGCCTGCCGCGACGAGCATCCGTTGCTGATGGCCGAACGCGAACGCCTGGGCATCGCGCTGGTCGGCCTCAACTACAAGGACGAAACCGCCGACGCCCGGCGCTGGCTCGAGCAGTACGGCGATCCGTACCACACCGTCATCGTCGACCAGGACGGCCGCGCCGCGATCGACTTCGGTGTCTACGGCGCGCCGGAGACGTTCCTCGTCGACGGCGCGGGCGTGATCCGCTACAAGCGCATCGGTGCGATCACGCCGGCGGTGCTGCGGGATGAACTGCTGCCGGCGATCGCCGCGGCGAAGGCGGGTCGCTGATGCGCGGCGTGATGGTGATGCTCGCGCTAGTCCTGGCCCTGGCCACCCCGTTCGCGCAGGCGATCGACCCGTTGCCCTTCAAGGACCGCGCCGAGGAACGCCGCTTCCAGCACCTGGCCCGCGAATTGCGCTGCCTGGTCTGCCAGAACGAGAACCTCGCCGACTCGCACGCGCCGCTCGCCAAGGACCTGCGCCTGCAGGTGTTCGAGCAGATGCAGACCGGCAAGACCGATGCGCAGATCAAGGAATGGCTGACCGACCGCTACAGCGATTTCGTGCTGTACGACCCGCCGCTGCGTGGCGGCACGGTGCTGCTGTGGTTCGGTCCTCTGCTGGTGCTGTTGCTGGGGGCGTTCGCGATCGTGGTGATCGTGCGTCGCCGCAGCCGAAGCGTGACCGCCGACCCCACGCCGCGACCCGCCACCGAGGATGACTGGCAATGACCGCTTTCTACCTGATCGCCGCGTTGATGATCGCGCTGGCGCTGGCCTTGTCGTGGTCCCCCTGCTGCGCCAGTTGCGCGGTGCCGATCCCGGCCAGGCACGGTTGCGCGCGCTTGACCAGGCCCGTGCCAGCGGCGTGATCAGCGATGCCGAATACGCCGCCAAGCGCGATACGCTGGCCTTGCCCACCGCGACGACCGTGGCGGCGTCGCGATCCGGCGTCATCGCGCTGCTGCTGAGCGTGCTGGTGCTGCCCGGCGGGGCGATCCTGGCGTACTCGCAACTGGGCACGCCGCAGGCGCTCGACCCGGCGGTGACCCGGCCGGTCGCCACCGAGCCGGGTGGCGGCATCGACATGAACCAGGCCGTCGCCGGCCTCGCTGCCCGGCTGGAAAAGACGCCCGAGGATGGCCAGGGTTGGGCCTTGCTCGGTCGCGCCTACGTGTCGATGCAGCGCCCGCAGGACGCGCTGGCTGCGTTCAAGCGCGCCAACGCTCTGTTGCCGGACGACGCCGACCTGATGGCCGAGTACGCACAGGCCCTGGTGATCGGCGGCAACCAGCCCTTCGCCGGGGAGCCCAGGGCCCTGATCGACCGCGCATTGACACTGCAGCCCGACAACCAGCGTGCGCTGTGGCTGCGCGGTGTCGCCGAATACCAGGCGGCCGACTACGCCGCCGCGATCGCGACCTGGACGCGTCTGCAAGGCTTGCTGCCGGCCGGGTCGCCAGTCGCATCCAGCGTGCAGGCGCAGATCGATGATGCCCGTGGCAAGGCCGGGCTGCCCGTGCTCGCCGCCACCCCGCCCGCCGCACCGGCAGCACCCGCCGCGGCGTCGTCGATGGCCGGCCCGAAACTCACCATCGCCGTCCGGCTCGATCCGAAGTTCGCGGCGGACGTGCCGGCTGACGCCACCCTGTTTGTCTTCGCCCGCGCCGCCAGTGGCCCGCCCATTGCCGCTGGCGATCCAGCGCCTCACCGCTGGCCAGCTGCCGCTGACGCTGACCCTGGACGAGGGCAACGGCATGCTGCCTACCCTCAAGCTGTCGATGTTCCCGCAGGTGGTGATCGGCGCCCGGGTGTCGCGCTCCGGCGATCCGATCGCGAAGCCGGGGGACTGGCAGGTGCTGTCGGCGCCGGTCGACGTGCAGCGCCGCGAGCCGATCGAATTGACCATCGACCAGATCGTGCCCTGAGTCGCCGATAAGCCCGCCGCGATGGCGGCGCAGAGGATTTCCTCACCGCATCACGCGGGACGCGCGCCTGTCGCCACGCAGAGACCGGATCGCTGACGCGGCACCTGCGGATCGTCCTTCGTGATTGGCCCGCGGCGGTGACTCGGGCACCATGGCCGCCCGCCACGCCCACCGAATCCGCCGATGTCCGACGCCCGCCGCCATTTCGCCTTGTCCTCGCCGTTTCCGATGAAGCGTGGCGGGGCGTTGCACGGCGCGCACTTGGCTTACGAAACCTGGGGGACGCTGTCCGACGCGGGTGACAACGCCGTGCTGATCCTGACCGGCCTGTCGCCCGGCGCGCACGCGGCCTCGAATGCGGAAGACCCGAGCGAAGGCTGGTGGGAAGCGATGGTGGGGCCGGGCAAGGCGATCGACACCGACCGCTGGTTCGTGATCTGTGCGAACACGCTGGGCAGTTGCAAGGGCTCGACCGGCGCGGCCTCGATCGATCCGCTCACGGGCAACCTGTACCGTCTCGATTTCCCCGCACTCACGCTGGACGACGCCGCCAATGCCGCGCACGAACTGGTCAGCGGGCTGGGCATCCCCCGGCTGGCCTGCCTGGTCGGCAACTCGATGGGCGGCATGACCGCGCTCGCCTACCTGCTGCTGCACCCGGGCTCCGCGCGCAGCCACATCAGCATCTCGACCGCACCACAAGCACAGCCGTTCGCGATCGCGATCCGCTCGTTGCAGCGCGAGGCGATCCGGCTCGATCCGCACTGGAACAACGGCGGCTACGACGACGACCACTACCCCGAAACCGGCATGAGCATCGCGCGCAAGCTGGGCGTCATCACCTACCGCTCGGCGATGGAATGGACCGGCCGCTTCGCGCGCATCCGGCTGGATTCCGAGCAGCGCGACGACGAGCCGTTCGCGGCCGAGTTCCAGGTCGAGTCCTACCTGGCCGGCCACGCCCGGCGGTTCGTGCGCAGTTTCGATCCCAACTGCTACCTCTATCTGTCGCGCGCCAGCGACTGGTTCGATGTCGCCGAATGCGTGTCGCCACCCCGATCGCCATGCGCTGCAACGCATCGATGTCGAGCGTGCGCTGGTGATCGGCGTCAGCACCGACATCCTGTTCCCGCTCGACCAGCAGCAGGACATTGCCGACGGCCTCGACGCAGCCGGCGCGGAAGTCGATTTCGTCGCGCTGGACAGCCCGCAGGGACACGATGCCTTCCTGGTCGACATCGTCCGCTTCGGCGCTGCGATCGGGCAGTTCCTGCGGCGCCTGTAGCCGGTCCACGGCGAATACGCCCGCCGCGGGCATGAAAAAGCCCGCACGCGGCGGGCTTGTTCCGGATCGGCCGGCGCGCCGGGTTACGGCGTGGCGGCGGCATCACCGCTGAGGCAGGTCTTCATGTAGGCCTTGCGCGTGTCGCCCTTCATCGCCTTGGCGCTGGCGGTGGCGTTGCAGGTTTTCATCTTGTCCTGCTGGGTCGTCGCCGGCTTGGCATCGGCACTGAGGCAGGTCTTCATGAAGGCCTTGCGCTCGTCGCCGGTCTTGCCGGTCGCTTCCTTGTTGCAGGTGCCCATCTTCGACTGCTGGGGCGTCAGCGCCTTGGCCGGTGCGGATCGGCGGCCAACGCAGCCCCGGATGCCAGCACGAGGCTGGCGACGGCGGACAGGATCAGGTTCTTCACGGACATCGCGGTTTCCTCGGAAGGGATCCGGCACCGCCCGGTGCCGGTGCGGCGCAGTCTACGCCGCCGCCGGTCCCGGCGCGGCGGATTTACGTTTCATGACGCCGCGCTTGCCGGCGTCGATGCCGACAAGCGATCAGGCGGCGACCGGGCGGTCTCGCGAGGTCCTTCGACCAGCGCCAGCCGCACGCCGTCGACGACCATTTCCAGCTCGTCCTCGGCGATCGCGAAATGCGGCGTGAAGCGCAGCGAATTGGCACCGCCATGGATCACGCCGTAGCCATGCTCGCGCATCCATTCCTCGGTGCTGCCGGCGCCGTAGCACTTGAACTCGGGCGCCAGTTCGCACGAGAACAGCAGGCCGGTGCCTTGCACCTTGGTGATGTAGCCGGGCAGTTCCGCCTTCAGCCTTTCCAGGCGCGCGACGAACTGGCGGCCACGCTCGCGGATGGTCTGGCGCAGCTCCGGCGTCAGCTCGGCCAGCACGGCGCAGGCGACATCGAGCGCGCGCGGGTTGGTCGTCATCGTGTTGCCGTAGATGCCCTTGCGATACAGCCGGGCGACGTCCTCGGTGACGGCCAGCACCGACAGCGGGAACTGGCCCGCGTTGAGCGCCTTGGAATAGGTTTCCATGTCGGGCGCGTCGATGCCTTCCATGCCGGGGAAGTCGACGAAGGACAGCACGCCGTGCGCGCGGATGCCAGCCTGGATCGAATCGACCAGCAGCAGGGTGCCGTGCGCGCGGGTCAGTTCGCGGGCGGCATCGTAGAACTCGCGGGTCAGCGCGCGGCCGGGATCGCCTTCGCCCATCACCGGCTCCAGGAACATCGCCTGGATGAACCAGCCATGGCGATCGGCATCCGCATAGGCCTGGCGCAACTGCTCGACGCTGTAAGGCTCGATGGTCAGCAGGCTGTCTTCGTGGCGATAGCTCGCCAGGTTCTGGACGTAGGCCTTGCGCGAGGAGTCGGAAAAGATCGCTGGCCCCTCGGTGCGGCCGTGGAACGCGCCCTTGACGGCAAGGCGCTTGATCGAGCGGCCGGCGTGACGGCCGCCCGGATCGGTCATCAGCTTGGCGTTGACGTCGGCGATCCGGCAGGCCAGCGACACCGATTCCGACCCGGAATTCAGGCACAGGAAACGGGCGTACGGGCTGCCGCCACGGGTGTGGCCGATCTCGCGGCGCAGGGCGGCGGCGAGTTTCATGTGGGCGAGGTTCGGCGTCATCACGTTCGCCATCACCTGCGGCCGGGCGATCACGTCGAGCACGGCCTTCGGCGTGTGCCCGAAACCGAGCATGCCGTAACCGCCGGAGTCGTGGACGACGGCACCCTTCAGCGTCACCACCCACGGCCCGCGCGCGGCCAGCGCGACGTACGGGTTGACCGCATCGTCGGCGTAGAAATTGACGAAATCGGCCTGGCAGCGGTCGATCTGAACCTGCTCGTCCAGCGCGAGGAAATCGGCCATCGTGGCCTGCAGCTCGGCGTGGCTGGCATGGGCGGCGTCGACCGCGGCGACCAGGTCGGGATGTCGCGGCAACAGGGTTTCCAGCAGCGCGTCGGCGAGGCCGACGGTGCGGATGCGGCCGCCGGACTGGCGCAGGTCATGGAGTTTGGCGAGCGATGCGTGCATGGAACGAGACCTCCCGATGAGCCGACCGCGTGCTTCGAACGGCACCGCGTGTCGGAGTCAGGTCATTGACCTGAAAGGAAAAAATGAAGGCGCGCAGACTATCACAGGGCGCTTTCCGGCGGTACCCCCGCAGGCCTGCGCACCGCATGGCGCGGCGGGCGGCGATAGCCGCGATGGCTAGCGGATCAGGTCGCGGTACAGCGCGGCGATCCGGCTGGCGCTCACGTCGAGGCTGAATTCCCGCCGCCAGCGATGCTGCCCGGCCAGGCCCATGCGCTCGCGGCGCAGCGGCTCGGCGGCGAAACGCGCGATCGCGGTCGCCCAGGCCGGCGCATCGCCGGGCGACACCAGGTCGCCGCTGACCTCGTCCGCCACGACATGGCCGACGCCGGAACCGGCGATCGCGCTGGCGACCACGGCCAGGCCTGCGCGCATCGCTTCCAGCAGCACCAGCCCGAAGGCCTCGCTGCGGTCGAGCGACGGCAGGACGAAGCCCTCCGCATGGGCGTACGCGGCCTGCAGCGCGTCGTCGTCGAGCGCGCCCGCGAAACGGACGATCCCATCCAGCTGCAGCCGCTGTGCATGGTCGCGCAGGCGTGCGGCGTGCTCGCCGGCACCGACCAGCAACAGCCTCGGCATCGGTGCGAGCCCGCGGTCGCGCAGCAGGGCCAGCGCATCGAGCACGACGTCGAACCCCTTGTAGTAACTGAGTCGCCCGACGGCGAGCAGGCGCAGCCCGACCGCGCCCGGCCACGCGGGCGGCATCGCGGTCGACGCGGGGGCCGGCCCGATCCCCAGTGGCACCACCTGCGTCTTCGACCGCCATGGGGCGAGCGCCACGCTGGCGTCCAGGTAGGGCTGAGAGGTCGCGACGATGGCGGTCGCGTGACGCAGTACGGCCTGTTCGAACGGTCGATACAGCCGGTAGGCCGCGTGCAGGCGCCAGTCCCTGGCATCCGGGGAAATGTCCGCGTGCCAATGGACCAGCCACGGCAGTCGCCGTGCCGCCGGGCTGGCGAGCAGGGCGAAGCACGACGGATTCGGCAGGTGCAGGTGCAGCAGGTGTGGCCGGCGTTCGCGGATCAGCGCCGACAGCCGCGACGGCAGGCCCGGGCTTATCGGCGCATACAGCGGCGCGGCGAGGCAGCCGGCACGGTCGACCGGCACGCCGTGGATCACGCCGCGCTGACCGCGCCATCGTCCGGCCGGCTGGTGGACCAGCACGCTGGCGTCGATGCCGTGGCCGACCTGCCATTCCGCCAGGTCCTGCACGTGGCGTTCGATGCCCCCGCGTTGCGGTGCGTAGAACTTGCCGATGTGCAGTACCCGCAAACCGGCTGGACTGTCCCGGTCGGGCGTCATCGCCTTCAGCTTTCGTCGTCGCGGTGCGCGGGCCGGCCGCCGAGGCGTTCCAGTTCGTTCTCGAGGATGGCCAGCTTCTGGGTCAGCCGGCGCAGCTGCCGCTCCTGCCGCGAGCGCTCGATGTCCAGCTTCAGCAGCCGCAGCAACACGAACGACAGGCCAACGATGATCGGCAACACCGGCGCATAGCGGATGCCGGTGAACTCGCCGATGTGGATCACCAGTTCCGGGAACAGGCTGAGGATCAGCGTCGCCGCCGCCACGGCCAGCCACCAGACGGCGTAGGGCCCGTGCAACTGGTCGCGCCGCACCAGGTAGAGGATGGCGACGGCCAGCCCGATGCCGAGGGCGGCGGCGGTGATGCGGGCGTCGATCATGCCGCGCCCGCCGGCGTGCGGCGCTGGCCCGAATCGAGCTGGGCCAGGCACAGCACGGTGGTATTGACCATGTAGCGCAGCACCACGAACCACGACGCGAACACGCGCGAACGGCCGGCTTCGCGATCGTGCATCGGCACTTCCTGCTCGACGATGCTCAGGCCGCGCGGGTCAGCAGCATCAGCACGCCGATGTCCTGGTAGTCGAGCAGGCTGGCCTGCGGGCCGGACAGCACGGCAACGGCGTCGGCATCGTAAAGGCGCAAGCCGGAGGTGAGGTCGTGGATGTCGAGGCCCGTCAGCAGCCGCAGATAACGCCAGGCGATGCGTTTGGCCAGGCTGAGTCGGCCGACGCAGGTGCCGATCACCACGTTCGCGCCGCTGCGGGCCTGCGCGTCGAACAGCCGCTGCAGCGATTCCGGTCGGTGCTGGCCGTCGGCATCCAGCGAAATGACGCCGGCGTAGCCGTGCCGGCGGGCATAACGGATGCCAGCTTGGGTCGCCCCCCAGGCGCCGAGCCCGATCGGGAGCCGCAGTACCGTCGCGCCGGCCGCCGTCGCCAGCGCCACGGTTGCGTCATCACTGGCGTCGTCCACCAGCAGCACGTCGCAACCCAGCGCCGCCCGCACGCCGGACACGACAGCGCCCACCGTCGCCGCTTCGTTGCGCGCAGGCATGACGGCCAGGCAGGCGCTGGCACGGAGGGCGGGGGGTGCAGTCATCGGCAGGCACGGTCGATGGGCAAGGGCTTGGATTCTTCGGGCCGGGGCGGCCGGGTGTCAACCGGAAACGTCGGCGCGGAGCCGGTTCGCGGCTGTCGATCACGAAAAGTTCCCGCCGGGTGTCCGCTTTCGCCGTCAGCCTGCGTTTACCTCTTTCGTAGCGCCGGAAAGCGTGGCCGAAGACCTCGCCCGCCCCCGGTCCTGCGACGCGGATTGCTCACTTGTTCACAAATTGTTGACGTGGCTCATGCCCATGGCATAGGCTCCGCCGGGTTTGCGCAAGGTAGCGATTCACCAAACATCAAGGGGGAAGGGCTTCTTCCCGCCAAAAACTGCGGAGATTCTTGCAATGAACATGAAGATGAAGACCCTTTCCCTGGCTGTCCTCGGTCTCGCCGGCTTTGCTTCGCTGGCTCGGCCTCCGCTGCCTGCACGGCTGCCAACCTGTCGGCTTGGTCGGCGACCTCGGCAGTGGGTGGCACCCTCACGGTTATCGCTCCGGGTCTGGAAGCGACCACGACCAGTGAGTGCCGTTTGGATGCTGCCATCACCGCCAGTTTTCAGCGCCGGTGTTTTCGTGCGTGACAACACGCCTGCGGCAGAAGCCCGCTATCGCGCGCAGTTTCTGATTGACCTCACGTCGACAGGTGCGCAGACCATTACGCAAGGCATCAAGGTGTTTGGTGCAACTACTGATACGCCCGCGAATTCCCTGTCCGATCTCGTGAAGCTTACGGTCGTTGGCAATGTAGCAGGCACCGCGCGCACGCTCGGTATCTTCACCGCTTGTGCTGGTCAGCCGGACAGCCAATGCACGTCTTCCGCGCCGCTCGCTGCCGGTGTGAACCGCATTGAGATCGATTGGGTGAAGGGTGCGGCTGGTACACTCAAGGTTTGGGTTAACAGCGGTGTTGAGGCGAGCCCGACTGTGACATTGACTGGAAACAGCAGTGCCTGGACTGGCGTTGACTTCGCTGCCCTGGGAATCATCGCTCCAACGCCAGCTTTCAAGACCGCGCATTTGAATCAGGCCGTCAAGTTCGACCGCTTCGATTCGCGCCGCCAGACCTTTATCGGCCTTTAAGGTCTTCTACATTTAGTATCGTCGAATCATCTTAGGAGTCTATAAATGAAGAATGCCCTGCTTTCCATGGTTGTCATTGGCGCGATGGAGTCTCTGCTCAATCGTTCGCACAGACTTGTGCCGCGCCTTTGCCAATTAACAGCAATTCTGTCCGTAGCGGCGGACACCTGTACCGCCACGAACTCCCTTGTTGGTTATGGTGCTGTTCCGAGTCCGCAGACGGAAATCATCTACAGCTTCGTCGCTCAGAGTGCAAACGCGACCATCTCGCTCGCTGCCAACACGTTTGGCGCGACGGTGTTTTTGATGCCGTCGCCTTGCTCGTCCTCGACCGACATCACGGCTGCAGGCGATGCAAGCACGCCGATGGCCGTAAACAATCTGACCAATGGCCAGACGTACTACGTCATCGTCACGGCTGATCCCGGCAGTGCTCCCGCTACCTGTGGTGCTTTCACCGCAACAGTTACGGGAACTCTTCCGGTTGCGCTGAAGAATTTTCGGTCGATTGATTTTTCAGTTGTTTTAAACGAAAGCCCGTCAGCAGTGACGGGCTTTTTTTTTGCTCATAGGGGGGATTCATGATTAAGTACATTCTGATCTCAGGAATTTTGGCGTTGCAGATTTCCGCGTCTGCAGTAGCGCAAACTTGCGCAGCTCCGTTGCAATTACGACTAATCCAGCCGTTAGAACTGGGGACACTTGCGCGGCTAGCAACTCGCTGGTCGGCTACGGTGCGATTCCGAGTCCGCAAAATGAGATAATTTACAGTTTTGTAGCACAGAGCGCGAATGGACAAGTATCGCTTGCCTCGAATAGTTTTGCAGGAGCGTCAGTATTTCTAATGCCAAGTCCTTGTGCATCATCTACTGACATTATCGCGGGTGGCAACGTAGGCACACCCATGCTTATGTCCGGTCTAGCTAATGGGCAAACATATTACATTATCGTCACGGCGGATCCGGGGACCAATCCTGCTAGCTGCGGTGCTTTCACTGCTACGATTTAATCGGGCCTATTCCCGTCGTATTGCAGTCATTTGAAATTGAATGAAGGGAGTTTGGAAAGCGATTGTTTCGTTACGAATGATCTAAAAGAACAGCCCGTAGTTGAAGGGGCTCTTCGGAAGTTAGGCCGTGGCTAGATGCTACTAACACGTCATTGGCGAGGAGGCCGCAAAGCGCTTCCTGCTACTACTGCCGCGACGAGGCAAACCCCTCCCCCCACCAGAAACGCTAGGCGCCCACCGCTGACCGTCCATAGCTGACCAGCCAGCAGAGCCCCCACCACGCCGCCCAGGCCGGAAGAGAATCCGTAGAACACCCCTTGCCCATGCCCGTTCATCCGGCCGGGGAAGTACTGCGCCAGCAAATGCATCGACGCGGCGAAGAAGCCGGCGAAGTTGAGGGCGTGGGTGGCTTGGGCCAGGCCCATCAGCCACACGGAATCGGGGAACAGCGCGGTCACCCACCAGCGCACGGTCGCGCTCAATAGCGCGACGACCAGGACGGTACTGGCCTGCCAGCGCGCGAAGATGCGGGCCGACAGGAAGAACACCGCGATCTCCACCACCACGCCCACCACCACGCCGATCGTCCAGAACGCGCCGAGTTGCGTCGTCGAGTAGCCGTGCTCGGTCCATGTAGATCGAGAAGAACGTGTAATAGGGGCCGAACGACACCTGGGTCAGGAAGGCGACGGCGAAGAAGGCCAGCACCTCGCGGCGTTTCAGGCGGCTCCAGAAGTCCTCGCCTTCGGCCTGGGTTCGTCGATGGGCCGTGCGTAGTCGTTGACGCAGGCCGATGCCAGCAGCCCGACGTACAGCGGCAGCATCAGCCAGGGCAGGGAGCCGATGCCGAACACGTCGAGCAGCTTGCCGTAGCTCGCGACGACCAGGATGAAGCCGATCGAACCCCATACGCGGATGCGTCCGTAGCGTTCGCTCTTGCCCGGCAGGTGCGACAGCGTGATTGCTTCGAACTGCGGCATCACTGCGTTGTAGGCGAAGCAGAACACGCCCATCGTCAGCAGCAGGCCGGTGAAATCCATCGGCAGCAGGAAGGCCGTGAAACTGGCCAGCGTGATGAAGCAACCCAGCCGCAACCAGCGCACCGGCTGGGGAGAGCGCGCCGCCAGCGTCGTCCACGCCGTCGGCGCGACGATGCGGGTGCCGTACCACAGGCTCATCAGCACGCTGATCGCCGCCACGTCCATGCCGCGCGATTTCAGGAACAGGCCCCAGTACGGCGAGAACGCCCCGAGCGCGGCGTAGTAAGCGAAGTAGAAGCTGGAAAGGCGGACGGCGGGGACTGTCGTGGTCATCCGTCGCAGCCTGCCAGAAGCGTGTGGCGCCCGGAAGCGCGGCTCAGGGCGTCAGAATGCGCGCGGTCGCGAAGGGTGATCAGCCCAGGGCGAATCCATCGTGCTGGAGCAAGGTCCCGTGGCGTGAATCCGGCGTACGCATATCCACCGCGGGCGTACCCTCAGAACTCCAGATCCAGCGCGGCGCACAGATAATCGTTGAGCGGCGCGACGCCCTTGAACGTCGCGACAAGGTGCGGCAGCAGTTCGGCCGACAGCGCGATGGCATCGGGGAAATCGGCACCGGCGGCGAAGTTCTTCATCTTCAGCTCGTCGATCAGCTCATGCGCGGCGTCATAGCCGCGCGGCGGACGGGTCAGGCGGTCGCCCCAGAAACCGTAGCGCTCGCGAACGCCTTGCTGCGCAACCCCGCGTTTCCAGGTCGCCGGGTTGTCGACCAGGAAGTCGCGGATCCGCTTCAGCGTCGGCGATTCGGGATGCCAGATGCCGCCGCCGGCGAAGCAGCCGCCGGGCTGGATGTGCAGGTAGAACGACGGCGCCGGCACCTGCCTGGCGCGCTCGTGCGCCATCCGTGCCCCGGACCAGGTCTTGTAGGGCGTCTTGTCGTTGGCGAAGCGCGTGTCGCGATGGATGCGGAACAGCGAGCCGCCCTGCTTTGCGCGGGTCGGCGACGAAATGCGGGCTGATCGTCGCCAGCGGCGCGGCCAGGTCCGCGATCAGCCGCAGCGATGGCTCACGGACGTGTTCCTCGTAGCGCGGCTTGTTGGCCGTAAACCACTCACGGCTGTTGTTGGCCTGCAATTCCTTGAGGAAGCGGAACGTCTGCTTCGAGAAATAGGGGGCGCTCATCGGGATCGGCGTGCGGTCACGCCGGCAGGGCCAGATCGTCGAGCATGGCCTTGAGGAAGCGCGCAGCCTCGCCGCCGGTCGCGGCGCGGTGGTCGAAGGTGAGCGACAGCGGGATCACCTTGTGCGACTCGAAGCCGCCCATCACCGGCGTCATCTGGTGGCGGCCCTTGCCGGCGGCGACGATGGCGACGGTCGGCGGCACCACGATCGGGGTGGCATAGCGACCGGCGAACACGCCGAAATTCGACAGCGAGATGCTGTAACCAGCCAGTTCGCTGGCCGGGATGCTCCGCTGCACGACCTGGTCGCGCAGGCGATTCACCGCGAGGCGCAACGACGCCGGATCGAGCACGTCGGCGTTGCGCAGCGCCGGGACGAACAGGCCATCGTCGGTATCCACGGCAATGCCGATGTCGACGTGCGGGTGCAACGTGCGGGTGAGGTTGTCGCCGTCGAACCAGGCATTCAGCGCCGGCACCGCCTTGCAGGCTTTCACCAGAGCGCGGATCAGCCGCACAGCTGATGTCGTTGCCGGCTTGCCAGGCATGGATGTCGGCGTCGTCGCAGAGCGTGGTCGGGACGACCTTCGCGTGCGCGTCGGCCCATTACCCGCGCCATGTTGCGGCGCACGCCCTTGAGCTGCTCCGGCTGGCCGCCCTGGCCGCTGCCGTGCGGCGATGTGCGCATCGGCTGGCCGCTCGCGGACAGCGTCGTTCGCGTGGGTGCAGTCGGCATGGCCGGCGCACTCGCCGGCGCTGGCGCGGTGGCAGTCATCGGCGAGGGGGCGGCTGCGGCGCGGGGCGGCACCCACAGGCGCGGCAGCCGACGGATTCGCCGCCGCCTGCTTCACGTCCTGCAGCGTGATGACGCCGTCGGGACCGGTGGCGCGCAGGCGGGCCAGGTCGACACCCAGTTTCCTGGCCAGCGCGCGGACGGCCGGCATCGCCTTGACACCGCCGGCCGAGGAGATCGCCTCGACGTGGACGTGGTCGCTGCTCTGCATCGCGCCGACGACGGTCCCGGCGTCGGCGCTGGCCGCAGCCGCCGCCGTCGCTGGTACGCCCACCGGGGCCGCTGCAACCGGCGGCGCGGGCGTGGCGGCCGGTGCTGGCGCACCGTGGTGATGCCCGGTGGATTCCGCGTCCGCACGCTGCGGCAGCGAGGCATCCAGGGTGATGTCGACCAGCGCATGGCCAGTGACGATGACGTCGCCGTTGTTGCCGTGCAGGCGCACCACGGTGCCGGAAAAGGGCGACGGCACGTCGACCACCGCCTTGGCGGTTTCCATCGACACCAGCGGTGCGTCCAGCCGCACCACGTCGCCGAGTTTCACCGACCACTCCACGATGGTGGCGTCGGGCAGGCCTTCGCCGAGGTCGGGCAGGAAGAACGTCTTGGTTTCGCTCATGGGAATCTCGATGGCAGGGGATCGACGCGTGGCGTCAGTGCTGCAGCGTGCGCTTCGCGGCCTCGACCACCTTCTCGGTGCTGGGCAGGTATTTCATTTCCAGCCGGAACAGCGGATGTGGGTGTCGTAGCCGGTGACGCGCTCGACCGGTGCGACCAGGTCGAACATCGACTGCTCGGCCAGCCGTGCGGCGATCTCGGCGCCGAAACCGGCCGTGCGCGGCGCCTCGTGGACGATGACGCAGCGGCCGGTCTTCCTGACCGATTCGGCGATGGTGTCGAAATCCAGCGGCTTCAACGTCGCGACGTCGATCACTTCGGCGCTGATGCCTTCCTTCGCCAGCTGCTCGGCGGCCTCCAGGGCTTCCTTCACCTGCGCGCCCCAGGTCACCAGGGTGACGTCGCTGCCGTCACGCAGCACGAAGCAGACATCCAGCGGCAGGGCTTCGCCATCGTCCGGCACCTCTTCCTTGTACTGGCGGTAGATGCGTTTGGGCTCGAAGAAAATGAGCGGATCGGGATCGCGGATCGCCGCCAGCAGCAGCCCGTAGGCGCGTGCCGGCGACGACGGCAGCACCACGCGCAGGCCGGGGACGTTGGTGAACAGGTGCTCGTTCGCCTCGGAATGGTGCTCCGGCGCGCGGATGCCGCCGCCCCACGGCGCGCGGAACACCGCGGCACGGTCATGCGACCGCGCGTGCGGGTGCGCAGGCGCGCGGCGTGGCAGCAGATGTGTTCCATCATCGGATAGATGAAGCCTTCGAACTGCGCTTCCGCAACCGGCTTCATGCCTTGCACGGCGAGGCCGATGGTGAGGCCGGCGATGGTCGTTTCGTCCAGCGGCGTGTCGATGACGCGGTCGGACCCGAAACGCGCCTGCAGGCCCGCGGTGGCGCGGAACACGCCGCCGTTCACGCCAACATCCTCACCCAGCACGACGACGCGGGGTCGTGCGCCATCTCGTAGGCGAGGGCCTGGGTGACGGCTTC
>JAHKQU010000061.1:0-29382 GCA_020383195.1 Neomicropteryx cornuta | reverse complement strand
CCTTTAAATTGATTAATTTTATTTTATTATACATTAATTATGTATTTATATATTAATATTTTAGTTTATTATAATTTAATTAATTTAGTTAAAAATAATAAGAATTTAATTAATAATAAAATTAAATTAAATTATAATTATTTATTATGATAGCTAATTTATTTATTATTTTTGATCCATTAACTAGAATATTTTTATCTTTGAATTGAATTTGTATATTTTTTGGGGGGTTTATATTTCCTATAAGTTATTGGTTTTTTTTTAATCAAATAAGTTATTTATATATTTTAATTATAAATTTATTACATAAAGAATTTTTAAATTTATTAGAATTAATAAATAAAGGTTATACATTTATATTTATTTCTTTATTAATTTTTATTTTTTATAATAATTTTATTGGGTTATTTCCTTATATTTTTACTTGTTCAAGACATTTAGTAATAAATTTAAGATTATCTTTTACTTTTTGATTAAGTTTTATAATTTATGGATGATTAATAAAATCAATATTTATATTTAGTCATATAATTCCATTTGGGACCCCTTTTATGTTAATGTTTTTTATAGTAATTATTGAATGTATTAGTAATTTAATTCGTTCTTTTACTTTATCTATTCGTTTAATAGCTAATATAATTGCTGGACACTTATTATTAGTATTATTAGGTAATATAGGGAGAAGTTTAGGTTATTTAATTATTTTATTAATTTTTATTCAAATTTTATTATTATTATTAGAATTTATAGTATCTATTATTCAATCTTATGTATTTTCAGTTTTATTAATTTTATATTTTAAAGAAGTAAATTAATTAATTAAAAGTAAATTTAATTTAAACTAATGATAAATAAAATAAATCATTCTTTTCATTTAGTTAATATTAGACCTTGGCCATTAATAGTTGCTTTTATAAATTTTATATTAGTAATTGGTTTATTAAGTTGATTTCATTTTAATGAGTTATATTTATTAGGGATTTCTTTATATATTATAATTTTAAATATATATCAATGGTGGCGAGATATTATTCGAGAAAGATTTTATGAGGGTAGACATTCTTTATTAGTTAAAACTGGTTTATATTGAGGAATAATTATATTTATTATTTCTGAAATTTTATTTTTTATTAGATTTTTTTGAAGATTTTTTCATAGAAGATTAGCTCCTAATATTGAAATAGGATTAAATTGACCTCCAAAAAATGTAGTATTTTTAAATTGTTTTTATATTCCTTTATTAAATTCAATTATTTTATTAAGATCTGGTTTTACAGTAACATGAGCTCATTATAGAATTTTAGAAAATAATATATATGAATATTTACAAAGTATATTAATTACAATTATTTTAGGAATTTATTTTATTTCATTACAAATATTTGAATATTATAATATATTATTTTGTATTAATTCAAGAGTATTTGGTTCAATTTTTTTTGTTGCTACAGGATTTCATGGATTTCATGTTATTGTTGGATTAATTTTTTTAATTAGTTGTTTTTTTCGAGGGTTATTAAATCATTTTTCATTATTTCATCATTTTAATTTTGAGGCTGCAGTATGATATTGACATTTTGTAGATGTTGTTTGGTTATTCTTATATATTAATATTTATTGATGAATAAATTAATAAAATAAATTAAGTTAAATAAATATATTTATTTATATAATATAATTAGTAGTATAATTAATTTCCAATTAAATAGTTTAAATAAAATTTAATATAAATAATTTATAATTTATTAATTATTTTTTTAATTATTAATATTTTAATATTTTTAATATTTTTTATGTGTTTATTTTTTTCTAAAAAAGAAGTAGTTAATTATGATAAAATTATTTCTTTTGAATGCGGATTTAATGCAAAATTTATTGCTCGTATTCCTTTTTCTTTACATTTTTTTATAATTACAGTAATTTTTTTAATTTTTGATATTGAAATTACTTTAATTTTTCCTATAATTTATATAATAGAAATTTGTAATAATTTTATTATAATTTTAATTAGTATTAGGTTTTTATATTTATTATTATTTGGTTTATTATTTGAATGGAATCAAGGAATATTAAATTGAATAAATTAATAATAAATAATAAAGAAGGATTATAGTTTATTAAAATATTTGATTTGCATTCAAAAGATATTTAAATTAAATTTATCTTTATTATATAATAAAAATAAGCATTATAAATTATATATGTATATATTTAATTTCGACTTAAATTTAGAGATAATAAATCTCCTTATTTATTAATTTATATAAAATTTTAATTGAAACCAAAAAGAGGTATATTAATGTTAATAATAAAATTAAATTTAAATAATTTCAATTAAATATTTAAATATAGGTAGAAATATATTTTAATAAATAAAATTTCTAATTTTATTTTAGTAGATGAAATTCTATTTTATTTCTTTATAATATATATATATATATATATATATATAGTTTAATTTAAAACAATATATTTTCATTATATAGATAATTTATTTAATTTATATATATATATATATATATTTATTGATATAATAAATAATATATTTTATATAATAATAATAAATTTATTTAAAGATAATAATTATCACTTTAATATCTTCAATATTATACTCTTTAATATTTGAGTTATTTAAATTAAATTAATATTATAAAAATTAATAAATTTATTCATATTATAAATAAAAATAATGAGAGTTTAATTTTATTAATTATAATAATTTGTTCATAAATTATAATTTTAATGATTTTTATATTAAAAAAAAAAGATAATTCATTTCATCCTATTTCTATATTTTTAATTAATAAATTACTTAAAAATAATGGGTAATAATTTATTTTAAATGTTGATAAATTATATATAAATCATATTTTTCTTAAAAAATAAATTTTATTAATTAAAATATTTAAATTATTAAGTTTAAATTTTACTTTAAATAATAAATAACCTTGAATAAATCCTATAAATAAAAGAATAAAAATTATTATTTTTTTATAAAAATTTAAAAAAATAAATAAAGGAATTAAATTTATTATTCAATTTGATAATGATCCTATAATAATTCTTAAAATTCTTATAGTTATTATTCTTTTTTTTAAATTTAAGTCTTCATCATAAAAATTGATTAAATTTTTAAAAATTAATTTATTGATTAAATTAAAATAAATGAATCGAATTGAATATCTTATAGTTAATCCTGATGAGAAATAAATTAATATATAAATTAAAAAATTAATTTTATTTATTGAAAAAATTTCTAAAATTAAATCTTTTGAATAAAATCCAGTTAAAAAAGGTAATCCACATAAAGCTATTATTGCAATATTTATAAATATTGTATTTATTGGTAATAATTTAATATTTTTACCTGAATAACGAATATCTTGATAAGAATTTATATTATGAATAATATTACCAGTACAATAAAATAATAATGCTTTAAATAAAGCATGTATAATTAAATGAAAAAAAGCTAATTTGTAAAATCTAATTCTTAAAGTTATTATTATTAATCCTAATTGTCTTAGAGTAGATAAAGCAATAATTTTTTTTATGTCATATTCATAATTTGCAGCTAAGGAAGCTGTTATTAATGTTATTAATGAAATAGTTAATAATATTTTATTTAAATTTGAATTTATTAATATAGAATTAAATCGAATTATTAAATAGATTCCTGCAGTAACTAAAGTTGACGAGTGAACTAAAGCTGATACAGGGGTAGGAGCAGCTATTGCAGCTGGTAATCAAGCTCTAAATGGTACTTGAGCACTTTTAGTTATTGAAGCTAAAATCAATAATATTATTAATAAATTTCTATTATTTATAAATCTTATATTTATAAAATAATTTCAGTTTCTTATATCTAATATTAATAAAGCAATGGATATTAAAATTATAACATCTCCAATTCGGTTTGATATAACAGTTATTATTCTAGCATTTAATGATTTATTATTTTGATAATAAGTTACTAAAATAAAAGAAGTTAGTCCTAAGCCATCTCATCCTAATAGTATAAAAATTAAATTAGAATTAATAATAAGAAAAATTATTGATAAAATAAATAATACAATTAAGTTAATAAATCGTTTATTATTTAATTCTTTATTTATATAATTTTTTCTATAGATTATAGTTATAGAAGAGATTATTAAAACAAATCTTATAAATATTAAAGATATTCAATCAAATAAAATTCTTATAATAAATTGACTTGAATTAGAGAAAATAATATTTCATTCAATAATTAAAATAAAATTTTTATATATAAATATAATACTAAAAATTCAACTAATTATACTTAATATTATAAATAAATATATATAAATATTATTAATTAAAAAAAATTTATTAATAATTTAAAATAATTTTATATATTTTTGAATCCACAATTCAATGTTTGAAAAATTTTAAACTATTTAAATAAAAATTTATTTATAATTTAATAGAATAGGTAACTAATATACATATTATATATATATATATATACATAATATATATATATATATATATATATATATATACTGATTAATTTATTATTAATAATATTTAAATTTATAAAAAAAAAATATTAATTTTTAAAATTATTAAATTTAAAGGGAATCAATGTAAAAATAAAATTAAATAATCTTTTAAATTATTTTTTTTTACAAAAAAGAATATATTTATTGTTTTATATTGTGTGTTTAAAAATAAAATTAAATTATATCCTGCCCTTAAAAATGAAAGAATTATTAATAAAATTAAATTAAATTTAGAAAAAAAAATTAATCTGTTAATTAAATTGATTTCAGCTAGTAAGTTCATAGAAGGAGGGGCTGCTATATTTGAAGATAATAATAAAAACCATCATAGACTTAAATTAGGTAAAAAATTAATTATTCTTTTATTTAAAATTAAATTACGAGTTTTAGTTTGTTTATATAAAATATTAATTAAAAAAAATAATCCAGAAGAGCATAATCCATGTCCAATTATTATTAAAATAGACCCATAAATTCTTCAATTATTAATAGTTATTAAGGATCCAATTAATATTCTTATATGAACAATAGAAGAATAAGCAATTAATATTTTAATATCAATTTGAAAATAACAAATTAATCTAATTAATAATCCTCCAATTAAGTTAATACTAATTATTAAAAATCTATATTTTATAATACTAATTTTTAAAAAAATTATTATTCGGATTAAGCCGTATCTACCTAATTTTAATATTACTCTAGCTAAAATTATAGAACCAAAAACTGGGGCTTCTACATGAGCTTTAGGGAGTCATAGATGAAGAAAAAATATAGGAATTTTTATTAAAAAAGCTAAAATTATAGTAATTAAAATAATATAATTATTAAATTCATAATTTTTTAATAATAAGTAAGATAATCTTAATTTTATATTAAAAATATAAAATAAAGTAATAAATAATGGGAAAGAAGCAAATAAAGTGTATAATATTATATATATAGTAGCATTAATTCGTTCAGGTTGAGGGCCTCATATTAAAATTATAATTATAATAGGAATTAAACTCGTTTCAAAATAAAAATAAAATAAAAATAAATTTATTCTAGAAAAAGTTAAAGTTAAAATTAATATTATAAAGATAATATTAATAAAAAAGAATCAATTTTTTATTAATATTAATATAATCAAACTAATTCAAATAGTTAATAAAATAAGAGTAAATGAAATTTGATCATATCTAATATTAAAAGATAAATTATTAAAATTTAAATTATTAGTATTATATGTTATAAATCTAATTATATAAATTAATAAAATTATATTTAGTATATGTAAGTTATTTAATTTAATTAAAGGTATTATTATTATTAAATATATAATATATTTTAACATTTAATAATTTTGTATTGTATATTTAATATAAATTAAAAATTATTATGTGATCATTTCCATGAGTTCGAATTAAAAAAATTAAAATTCTTAATCCTAAAGTTCTTTCACATACTGAAAAAATTAAATAAATATTTAGTAAATATATTTCTATATTAAAAAAGTTTAAATATAAAAATATAATAATATATAAACTTATAATTAAATATTCTAAAATTAATAATATAATTAATAAATGTTTTCGATATATAGTAAAAATTAAATTTATAATTAAAAATATTATTAGAGTTATAATATAATTTATATTAACCATTAGTAATTTAATTATTTAATTAATTTAATAGTTTAAGAAAAACTTTGATATTGTAAATCAAATTTATTTATTTTATCATAAGTTTAAATTAAACTATTTAGTAATCAAAAAAAATATAATAAATATATTATAATTAATTTCCAAAATTAATATTTTATTTAAATTATATTTTGTTTGAATATTAGAATTTAATTTTTAATGAAATTTTATAGATATTTAAGATCTAATTATTATTTATTTAAAATAAATTAATATTTAAAATAAATTTATTTATTTATTTTAATATAAATTTAGTATTTTATGTAATAATATTTATTATAATTAATTTAGTTTTATTTTTAATTAATCCTATATCTTTAGGTTTATTAATAATTATTTTTATTTTAAATATTAATTTTTTAATAGGAATTATTTATTATAGATTTTGATTTTCTTATATTATATATTTAATTTTTATTGGAGGTTTATTAATTTTATTTATTTATGTAATTTCTTTAGCTTCTAATGAATTATTTAAATTTAAATTAAATGATTTATTTTTATTATTAAATTTTTTAATTTTTATTATTTTAATAAATAATATTATAAATTTAATAAATCAATTTGATTTCATTAATAGAATTGATTTATTACATAAAATGATTTTTTTTATTAATAATAGAAATAATGATAGAATTTATTTAAATATTTCTAAGTTATATAATAATAATAATTTTATTTTGTTATTAATTTTAATAAATTATTTATTTATTATATTAATTATGATTGTAAAAATTGTTAATATTAATTTAGGTTCTTTACGATTAAAATTTTAAATTTATAAACTAATGAATTTAAATTTTAAAATAATTAAAATAAAATTTAAATTATTAAATTTAAGTTTAATTAATTTACCTACTCCTATTAATATTTCTTATTTTTGAAATTTTGGGTCTTTATTAGGTTTATGTTTAATTATTCAATTTTTAACTGGTATTTTTTTGGCTATTCATTATACTGCAGATGTTAATTTAACATTTTATGTTATTAATCATATTCATCGGGATATTAATAATGGTTGATTATTAAAATTAATTCATTTTAATGGAGCTTCATTTTTTTTTATTTGTATTTATATTCATATTGGTCGAAATATTTATTTTGAGTCTTTTAATTTAATTAATACTTGAATTTCTGGTATTATAATTTTATTATTATTAATAATAATTGCTTTTTTAGGTTATGTATTACCTTGAGGACAAATATCTTTTTGAGGGGCTACTGTAATTACTAATTTATTATCTACAATTCCTTATATTGGAATTGATTTAGTAAATTGATTATGAGGGGGGTTTGCTATTAATAATTCTACTTTAGTTCGATTTTTTTCTTTTCATTTTTTAATACCTTTTATTTTAGTTATAATAATTTTATTACATTTATTTTTTTTACATAAAACTGGGTCTAATAATCCTTTAGGAGTTAATAGAAATTTAGATAAAATTCCTTTTTATTCTTATTTTTTATTTAAAGATTTATTAGGGTATTTAATTATAGTTTTATTATTAGGGATATTATTAATAATAAATTCTTATTTATTAGGGGATTCTGATAATTTTATTAAAGCTAATCCAATAGTAACTCCTATTCATATTCAACCTGAGTGATATTTTTTATTTGCTTATGCTATTTTACGTTGTATTCCAAATAAATTTGGAGGGGTTATTGGTCTATTTATATCAATTTTAATTTTATTAATTTTACCTTTTTGTTTTAAAAAATTGATTAAAAGAAATCAATTTTATTTATTAAATCAATTAATGTTTTGAATTTTTTTTAATTTAATAATTTTATTAACTTGATTAGGATCAAAATCTGTAGAAGATCCTTATATTTTATATAGACAAATTATTACTATTTTATATTTTATATATTATATAATTAATCCTTTAATTTATATTTTTTGGGATAAATATATAAAATTTATTATTTAATTTAAAATTTAAAAAAGGATTAATTAACTATTTTAAGTATATATTTTGAAAATATATAAAAGAGATTCGAGTTATTTCTATTAATTTTAAATACTAAAAAAATTTCAATTTAAATAAAAAATTAATATTATATAAAAAATTATATAGTTTAAGACAAATAATAAATAACACTTTCAAATTAAATATATGAGTTGATCGTATCGATATCGTAGGTAAGTCCCTCGAATTAAAATAAAAATTGATGCAATTAATATAATTTTAATATAAAAAGTTATATATAAAATATTATTGTTTATAAATAATATAATATTAATTATTCTTATAAAAAGAATTCTTGAATATTCAGCTAAAAAAATAAAAGCAAATAATCTTCTTCTATATTCAATATTAAATCCAGAAACTAATTCTCTTTCACCTTCTGTTAAGTCAAAAGGAGTTCGATTAGTTTCTACTAATCTAGAGGAATATCATATTATTATTATAGGGAATATTATATATATTAATCATATATATTGTTGGTATAATTCTAATTTTATAAAATTAAAATTTTTAATAATAATAATAATTGTTATTAGGATTAATGCAAATCTAATTTCATATGAAATTGTTTGAGCTATTCTACGAATCCTACCTAATAAAGCATAATTTGAATTTGAAGCTCATCCTATAATTATAGTTATGTAAATAGATAATGTTAGGCAACATAAAAAAAATATTATTCCTAAGTTAAAATTAATAAAATTAATTCAATAAGGAATAATTATTCAAAGAATTAAAGAAATTAAAAAATTAATTATAGGAGCAATTATAAAAGGTATTAGATTACTTTTTATAATAAAAATTTGTTCTTTTATAAATAATTTTACTCCGTCTCTTATTGGTTGTAATAATCCATTATATCTTAATTTATTAGGGCCTTTACGTAATTGAATATACCCTAATATTTTTCGTTCTAGTAAAGTTATGTAAGCAACTCTAATTAAAATAGCTAAAATTAATTTTACTGATCTAATTATTATTATTAATATATCAATAAATATTATTTCTAAATATATAGAATTATTATATTAATATGAAATCTAAATTCATAACATTATTTGTTTAATTAGATAATAATTTAAATATAATGTAAAATTTATAATATTCTTGTAACATTTTAATTTATTAATATAAAGAAATCCTTTCGTACTAAAAATATATTTTGTGTATTTATATAAAGATAGAAACCAATCTGGCTTAAACCGATTTGAACTCAGATCATGTAAAATATTATTAATCGAACAGATTATTAATTTAAATTTTTTCATTTAAATATATTTTAATCCAACATCGAGGTCGCAATTTTTTTTTTTAATAAGAACTTAAAAAAAAAATAACGCTGTTATCCCTAAAGTAACTTTTTATATTAAATTAAATTTTTAATTCAAATTTAAATGTTATATATTAATAAAAAAAATTAATTAAATTTTTTAATTACCCCAATTAAATAATTAATTATAATTTAATATATATATATATATATATATATATATATATATTTATAATATAATTAAATTATAAAGCTTTATAGGGTCTTCTCGTCTTTTATATTTATTTAATTTTTTTAAATTAAAAATTAATTTCTAATTAGATAAAATTTAGATAGTTTATATTTCATTAAATCTTTCATTCTAGACTTTAATTAAAAGACTATTTATTATGCTACCTTTGTACAGTTAAATTACTGCAGCTCTTTAAAATAGAGATTTCAGTGAGCAGAATTGACTTTAAATTAAATAAAAAAGCCATGTTTTTGTTAAACAGGTGAATATAAGAATTGCTTAGTTTTTAAATTTTATTTTAAATTATATTAAAATTATTTTTTTTATAGAATTTATAATTATATATATATATATATTATATACTAATTTTATTATTATTATATAATTATTTTATTATATAAAAAAAAATCAATAAAAATTTAATATTATAAATATAATTTAAAATTATTTTAACTTATAAATTATTTATTAAAATAAATATTTATTAAAATATTAATTTTATAAATTTATAAATTTTATATTTAATTAAAATAAATATTATATAATTAATATAATAATTTATTATATTAGTTTATCCCTATATATATAAATATATAATTTAAAATTATAAAGATTAATAATAAATTTTATTAATTATTATTAAAATTAAATTTTTTTCTTGATTAATTAATTAAATTTAAATTCGAATTAATTTTTAATTTCAAATTAATTATTAAATAAATTTTTAAAATAATTAAATTATTAATTAATTAGCTCATTTAAATTCTAAAATAAAATTTAATTTTTACTATTTTTAATAAACTTTGATTCACAAAATACAAATAAATTAAATTTAATTTTAAATATATTTAAAAATAATTCAAATTTTATTTAATTTACTAATTAATTATAAATAATATAAATTTTTTATAAATTAAAAATTAAACTTAAATTTTAATAATACAATTTTATTTATGTAAATGTTAATTAATATTTAATTTAATTTAATTTTTTATATAATTAATATAATTGTTAAATTAAATTTCTATTTAAAATAAAAATATATTAAAATTATATTTATAATATTATAATAATTTATTTATAAATATGTAAATTTTATAATTATTTTAAATAATATATGATTGATTAATAATAATAATTTATATTAATTTTAAATAATTTAAAATTATAAATTAATAATAAATTTAATTAATGACTTAAAATAAAAGAAGTATCTGATTTAAAATGTATTTAAAAATGATTTAAATTAATTAACTATAAATAATATAAATTTTTACCCACAAATTAAAAATTAAATTACAATAATATTATATTTATGTAAATGTTAATTAATATTTAATTCAATTTTTTCTATATAACTTATACACATATAATTAGTAAATAATTAATCAAATCCAACTAATTAATTATTTACTAATTATATGTATATAAAATATTAAATAGTAATTGATCAAATTAAATTGATTAACAATTTTAATTTCTATGTAATTGAAATATTTAAAATATTAATTTGATCTAGAAAAATTTTCCAATTTTTCTACTTTGTTACGACTTGTTTTATTTTTATAAAAATGACGGGCAATATGTACATATTTAAAAATGAATCATATAATTAAATTAAATTATATTACATTTAAATTTATAATCAAAAAAAATTTCAATTTTTTGAAAATAAATAATTTTATTATATTCTATTTATTCTTAATTATAAATTATATCTTGATCTGAATTTAATTTAAATCAAAAAAAAAAAAATTTTAAATTATATATAAAATAATTATTTACGACGATATATAAATATAATAAATTAAGTGAAGTTATTCGTGGATTATCAATTAATAAACAGAATTCTCTAAAAATTTAAATACTGCCAATTAATTTAATTTTAAAGGCTATTTCTATTAATAATTTAATAAATAAATATTAATTATTTTAAATAAAATTAATTATATAATTAAATATTTATTAAAATATTATTAATAATAGGGTATCTAATCCTAGTTTATATTAATAAATTATAAAAATTATAATAATAAATTATATTTTAAATATTATTAAAAATTTTACTTTAATTATATTTAATTTTAAATAAAAATATTTTTAATTGTTTTATATTTAAAAAATATATTTTAATTATTGTTTAACCGCAATTGCTGGCACAATTTTAATTATTAATTATTATATCACTTAATTTAAATTTCTTTATTTTTAAATTTTAAATATTAATTTATTAATAATTTTAAAATTATTTAAATTTAATTAAAATTCATGTAAAAATTTATATATAAATTTTAAATAATAAATATATTAATAATATATTTTAATTTAAATTAATAAAAAAATTAGATAGATTATTATTAAATTTATAGTATTATATATTTAAATATTAATAATTATTTATTATATTACATATTTAAATAATAATTATATAATGTAATTATTTGTTAATTATTAATAATTTTTAAATTAATTATTATTTATTAATCTTAAATAAAAAAAAAATATAATTAATTATTTAAATATTAATTATTATTTAATTTTATTATAAATTTAAATATTAATTATAATTATTATATTATTATAATCTATCTAATTTTTTTTTATATTAAATTAAAAAAAATAAAATGCCTGAATAAAGGATTATTTTGATAGAATAAATTATATAAATTAAATATTTATTTTTATTAAATTATAAATTAATAATAAATTTATTTTAATTTATTTATTTAATTTAAATATTTATTTTTATAATAAAATTTAATTTAATTATTAATTTAATTACATTATTAAATAATAATATTATAAAAATAAGCTAATAAAGCTATTGAATTCATATCTCAATAATAAAGTTGATCTTTTTTTTATTATTATTAAATAATAATATAAATATAAGTAAAGTGTAAATAAATTATATAATAATTATTTAAAATATTCATAATTAACCAACTAATTATTGAATTATATTTATAATATATGTTAAAATATAAGTAATTAATGTAATAATTATTTAATTAATCATTGAGTAATTAAATATTAATTATTTTATTTTTATATTAATTTAATTAATTATTAATTTATATATTAAATATTTATATTTTTTATAATATTAAAATCTAATAAATTCAAAATTTATTGTGCTAAATAACACTAAATATAATTTATTTGTTTTAAATAAATTAAGTATTTAAAATTATTCATTATTATAATAATTAAAGATTTAAATTGACTAAATATTAATATATAATTAATTAATTTAAATTTATTTTGATTGATTAAGATTTAATATAAAATTTATTTTTATTAGATAAAATATAAAAATTAGTAATTAAACTATTGATTTTTATATTTCAATATAAAATTAATTTTTTTTTTTTAATATTGAAAAATATTAATAATTTATTATTTATTTTTATATTAATTTTTAGTGTTATTTGTATTTTTAGTTCAAATTCTTGAATTTCTTGTTGATTTTATTTAGAAATAAATTTATTAAGAGTGATTCCTATTTTAAATATAATGAAAAATTTATATAGTTCTGAAAGATCATTAAAATATTTTTTAATTCAAGTATTTGCTTCTATTAATTTGTTATTTATTATTTTATTATATTATTATATAAATTATTGAAATAATTTTATTTTATATTATAATAATTATTTTTATTTAATAATCAATTTAATTTTAATATTAAAAATAGGAATTCCTCCGTTTCATTATTGACTTTTACATATTATTAATAGCTTAAATTGAATAAATTGTTTTATTGTTTTAGTATGACAAAAAATTGCTCCATTAATTATAATATCTTATTATATAAATGTAAATTTTTTATTAATTATTATTATATTTTCTTTATTTATTAGATCTGTAATAAGTTTAAATCAAATTTCTTTACGAAAATTAATAATTTATTCTTCAATTAATCATTTAATATGAATAATTTCTTCTATATTTATTAATGAAGTATTATGATTAATATATTATATATTATATTTTATAATTATTTTTATATTATTTTATATATTTAGTATTTTTAATAATTTAAATATCAATCAATTTTTTTTATTAAAATTAAATTTTAATATTAAATTTTATATTTTTTTAAATATGTTATCTATAATTGGGTTACCCCCAATATTAGGATTTATATTAAAATTAATTTTAATTAATTTTTTTTTAATGAGATTTATGTATAATTTAAGATTTATTTTAATTATATTTAATTTAATTATTATTTTTTTTTATTTACGTATTTTATATATTTTGTTTTATATTAATAAATTTAATATTAAGTTATATTTATATATGAATATAATAAATTTATATTATATTCAAATATTTTCTTTTATAAATTTATATTTTTTAATTTTTATATTTTTAATCTTTATAATTTAATTTATTAAATTATAAAGGTTTTAAGTTAAAAAAACTTGTAATTTTCAAGATTATATATATAAAATTGTTTGTAAATCTTATTATATATATGATATATATATATATATATATATTTATATTATAAAATATTATTTAATCTTTAAATAATTATTATGTATAATATTACTTTTAAATTTGCAATTTAATATCATTTTTTGATTATAAAGATTGTAAAGATTGTAAATAATTTATAGAAAAAAGATAATTTGATATTTATCTATTAATAAATTTACAATTTATTATTATTAATTTATAAATTATTTTTCTAAATTAATAAATAAATATATATATATATATATGTATGTATATTATTAATTATAATAACATTAACTGAATAAATGATTATTTTCAACAAATCATAAAAATATTGGAACTTTATATTTTTTGTTTGGATTTTGATCAGGGTTAATTGGTATAATAATAAGAATATTGATTCGAATAGAATTAAGGATTCCAAATTATTTTATTAATAATGATCAAATTTTTAATTTGATTATTACTTCTCATGCTTTTATTATAATTTTTTTTATAGTTATACCTATTATAATTGGGGGATTTGGTAATTGATTAGTTCCTTTAATGTTAGGGGCTCCAGATATAGCATTTCCTCGTATAAATAATTTAAGATTTTGATTATTAATTCCTTCTTTATTTTTTATATTATTAAGATCTTTTATGGAATTAGGGGTAGGTACTGGTTGAACTTTATACCCTCCATTATCTTTAAGAATATTTCATAATGGGGTATCTGTTGATATAATAATTTTTTCTTTACATTTAGCAGGAATTTCTTCTATTTTAGGGGCTATTAATTTTATTTCAACTATTATTAATATAAAAATAAATAATATTAATTATGATCAAATTTCTTTATTTGTTTGATCGGTAGGAATTACAGCTTTTTTATTATTATTATCATTACCTGTATTAGCAGGAGCTATTACTATATTGTTAACTGATCGAAATTTAAATACTACTTTTTTTGACCCTTTAGGAGGAGGAGATCCTATTTTATATCAACATTTATTTTGATTTTTTGGGCATCCGGAAGTTTATATTTTAATTTTACCTGGGTTTGGTATAATTTCTCATATTATTAGTCAAGAAGCAGGAAAAAAAGAATCTTTTGGGGTTTTAGGTATAATTTATGCTTTATTAACTATTGGAATATTAGGGTTTATTGTTTGAGCTCATCATATATTTACTGTTGGTATAGATGTAGATACACGAGCTTATTTTACTTCTGCTACAATAATTATTGCTATTCCTACAGGGATTAAAATTTTTAGATGAATAGCTACTATTTATGGTAGTCAAATTATATTTACTCCGAATATTATATGAAGATTAGGGTTTATTTTTTTATTTACTATTGGAGGTTTAACAGGAATTATTTTAGCTAATTCTTCTATTGATATTGTATTACATGATACTTATTATGTAGTTGCTCATTTTCATTATGTTTTATCAATAGGAGCAGTATTTACAATTTTTGCTGGTATTATTTATTGATTTTCTTTATTTACTAATTTATCTTTAAATATATATATATTAAAAATTCATTTTATATTAATATTTTTAGGGGTAAATTTAACTTTTTTCCCTCAACATTTTTTAGGGTTATCAGGGATACCTCGACGATATTCAGATTATCCTGATATATATATATGTTATAATGTAATTTCATCTATTGGGTCTCTGATATCATTTATTGGTGTTATTTATATTATTATTATTATTTGAATAGCTTTATTAATAAAAAATTTATTATTAATTTTTTTTAATTTAAGAAGATCTATTGAATGGTTAACAAATTATTTATTATTTGAGCATTCATTTAATGAATTATTATTATTATATTATAATTTTTAATATGACAGAAAAATGTGATAAACTTAAGATTTATTTATAAAATTTAATATTTTTATTAAAAATTTCAATATGAATAAATATTTATATAAATAATGCGATTTCTTTTTTAATAGAACAGTTAATTTTTTTTCATGATTATTCATTAATAATTTTATTTATTATTATTATTATTGTAAGATATAATTTGATTTTGATGTTATTTAATAATTTGCTTAGTCGATTTTTATTAGAAGATCAATTAATTGAATTTATTTGAACTTTAATCCCTGTAATTATTTTATTATTTATTGCTTTACCATCATTACGATTATTATATTTATTAGATGAGATTTATGTTCCTATTATTTCTTTAAAGTCTATTGGACATCAGTGATATTGGTCTTATGAGTATTTAAATTTTATTAATGTTGAATTTGATTCTTATATAATTATAATTAATAATTTAATAGAAAATCAATTTCGTTTATTAGATGTAGATAATCGATTAATTATTCCGGTTAATTTAAATATTCGTAATATTATTAGTTCTATAGATGTTATTCATTCTTGAACTATTCCTAGATTAGGAGTAAAAATTGATGCTTTTCCTGGGCGATTAAATCAAAGATTTTTTTTTATTAATTATATTGGGTTATATTATGGTCAATGTTCAGAGATTTGTGGTATAAATCATAGATTTATACCAATTGTAATTGAATCAGTAAATAGAAAAAGATTTTTAAAATGAATTAAAAATTTTAATTAATTTTTCAATAAATATCTTAAAAATAAGAGATAATTTTTTAAATTATAAAATGATATTTAATAAATATTTTTATTGAATTATTAATAATTTAAATTAAAAATTAGTTAAATATATAACATAAATTTGTCAAATTTAAATTATTAAATTAAATAATATTTTTATATTCCTCAAATAATACCTTTAAATTGATTAATTTTATTTTATTATACATTAATTATGTATTTATATATTAATATTTTAGTTTATTATAATTTAATTAATTTAGTTAAAAATAATAAGAATTTAATTAATAATAAAATTAAATTAAATTATAATTATTTATTATGATAGCTAATTTATTTATTATTTTTGATCCATTAACTAGAATATTTTTATCTTTGAATTGAATTTGTATATTTTTTGGGGGGTTTATATTTCCTATAAGTTATTGGTTTTTTTTTAATCAAATAAGTTATTTATATATTTTAATTATAAATTTATTACATAAAGAATTTTTAAATTTATTAGAATTAATAAATAAAGGTTATACATTTATATTTATTTCTTTATTAATTTTTATTTTTTATAATAATTTTATTGGGTTATTTCCTTATATTTTTACTTGTTCAAGACATTTAGTAATAAATTTAAGATTATCTTTTACTTTTTGATTAAGTTTTATAATTTATGGATGATTAATAAAATCAATATTTATATTTAGTCATATAATTCCATTTGGGACCCCTTTTATGTTAATGTTTTTTATAGTAATTATTGAATGTATTAGTAATTTAATTCGTTCTTTTACTTTATCTATTCGTTTAATAGCTAATATAATTGCTGGACACTTATTATTAGTATTATTAGGTAATATAGGGAGAAGTTTAGGTTATTTAATTATTTTATTAATTTTTATTCAAATTTTATTATTATTATTAGAATTTATAGTATCTATTATTCAATCTTATGTATTTTCAGTTTTATTAATTTTATATTTTAAAGAAGTAAATTAATTAATTAAAAGTAAATTTAATTTAAACTAATGATAAATAAAATAAATCATTCTTTTCATTTAGTTAATATTAGACCTTGGCCATTAATAGTTGCTTTTATAAATTTTATATTAGTAATTGGTTTATTAAGTTGATTTCATTTTAATGAGTTATATTTATTAGGGATTTCTTTATATATTATAATTTTAAATATATATCAATGGTGGCGAGATATTATTCGAGAAAGATTTTATGAGGGTAGACATTCTTTATTAGTTAAAACTGGTTTATATTGAGGAATAATTATATTTATTATTTCTGAAATTTTATTTTTTATTAGATTTTTTTGAAGATTTTTTCATAGAAGATTAGCTCCTAATATTGAAATAGGATTAAATTGACCTCCAAAAAATGTAGTATTTTTAAATTGTTTTTATATTCCTTTATTAAATTCAATTATTTTATTAAGATCTGGTTTTACAGTAACATGAGCTCATTATAGAATTTTAGAAAATAATATATATGAATATTTACAAAGTATATTAATTACAATTATTTTAGGAATTTATTTTATTTCATTACAAATATTTGAATATTATAATATATTATTTTGTATTAATTCAAGAGTATTTGGTTCAATTTTTTTTGTTGCTACAGGATTTCATGGATTTCATGTTATTGTTGGATTAATTTTTTTAATTAGTTGTTTTTTTCGAGGGTTATTAAATCATTTTTCATTATTTCATCATTTTAATTTTGAGGCTGCAGTATGATATTGACATTTTGTAGATGTTGTTTGGTTATTCTTATATATTAATATTTATTGATGAATAAATTAATAAAATAAATTAAGTTAAATAAATATATTTATTTATATAATATAATTAGTAGTATAATTAATTTCCAATTAAATAGTTTAAATAAAATTTAATATAAATAATTTATAATTTATTAATTATTTTTTTAATTATTAATATTTTAATATTTTTAATATTTTTTATGTGTTTATTTTTTTCTAAAAAAGAAGTAGTTAATTATGATAAAATTATTTCTTTTGAATGCGGATTTAATGCAAAATTTATTGCTCGTATTCCTTTTTCTTTACATTTTTTTATAATTACAGTAATTTTTTTAATTTTTGATATTGAAATTACTTTAATTTTTCCTATAATTTATATAATAGAAATTTGTAATAATTTTATTATAATTTTAATTAGTATTAGGTTTTTATATTTATTATTATTTGGTTTATTATTTGAATGGAATCAAGGAATATTAAATTGAATAAATTAATAATAAATAATAAAGAAGGATTATAGTTTATTAAAATATTTGATTTGCATTCAAAAGATATTTAAATTAAATTTATCTTTATTATATAATAAAAATAAGCATTATAAATTATATATGTATATATTTAATTTCGACTTAAATTTAGAGATAATAAATCTCCTTATTTATTAATTTATATAAAATTTTAATTGAAACCAAAAAGAGGTATATTAATGTTAATAATAAAATTAAATTTAAATAATTTCAATTAAATATTTAAATATAGGTAGAAATATATTTTAATAAATAAAATTTCTAATTTTATTTTAGTAGATGAAATTCTATTTTATTTCTTTATAATATATATATATATATATATATATATAGTTTAATTTAAAACAATATATTTTCATTATATAGATAATTTATTTAATTTATATATATATATATATATATTTATTGATATAATAAATAATATATTTTATATAATAATAATAAATTTATTTAAAGATAATAATTATCACTTTAATATCTTCAATATTATACTCTTTAATATTTGAGTTATTTAAATTAAATTAATATTATAAAAATTAATAAATTTATTCATATTATAAATAAAAATAATGAGAGTTTAATTTTATTAATTATAATAATTTGTTCATAAATTATAATTTTAATGATTTTTATATTAAAAAAAAAAGATAATTCATTTCATCCTATTTCTATATTTTTAATTAATAAATTACTTAAAAATAATGGGTAATAATTTATTTTAAATGTTGATAAATTATATATAAATCATATTTTTCTTAAAAAATAAATTTTATTAATTAAAATATTTAAATTATTAAGTTTAAATTTTACTTTAAATAATAAATAACCTTGAATAAATCCTATAAATAAAAGAATAAAAATTATTATTTTTTTATAAAAATTTAAAAAAATAAATAAAGGAATTAAATTTATTATTCAATTTGATAATGATCCTATAATAATTCTTAAAATTCTTATAGTTATTATTCTTTTTTTTAAATTTAAGTCTTCATCATAAAAATTGATTAAATTTTTAAAAATTAATTTATTGATTAAATTAAAATAAATGAATCGAATTGAATATCTTATAGTTAATCCTGATGAGAAATAAATTAATATATAAATTAAAAAATTAATTTTATTTATTGAAAAAATTTCTAAAATTAAATCTTTTGAATAAAATCCAGTTAAAAAAGGTAATCCACATAAAGCTATTATTGCAATATTTATAAATATTGTATTTATTGGTAATAATTTAATATTTTTACCTGAATAACGAATATCTTGATAAGAATTTATATTATGAATAATATTACCAGTACAATAAAATAATAATGCTTTAAATAAAGCATGTATAATTAAATGAAAAAAAGCTAATTTGTAAAATCTAATTCTTAAAGTTATTATTATTAATCCTAATTGTCTTAGAGTAGATAAAGCAATAATTTTTTTTATGTCATATTCATAATTTGCAGCTAAGGAAGCTGTTATTAATGTTATTAATGAAATAGTTAATAATATTTTATTTAAATTTGAATTTATTAATATAGAATTAAATCGAATTATTAAATAGATTCCTGCAGTAACTAAAGTTGACGAGTGAACTAAAGCTGATACAGGGGTAGGAGCAGCTATTGCAGCTGGTAATCAAGCTCTAAATGGTACTTGAGCACTTTTAGTTATTGAAGCTAAAATCAATAATATTATTAATAAATTTCTATTATTTATAAATCTTATATTTATAAAATAATTTCAGTTTCTTATATCTAATATTAATAAAGCAATGGATATTAAAATTATAACATCTCCAATTCGGTTTGATATAACAGTTATTATTCTAGCATTTAATGATTTATTATTTTGATAATAAGTTACTAAAATAAAAGAAGTTAGTCCTAAGCCATCTCATCCTAATAGTATAAAAATTAAATTAGAATTAATAATAAGAAAAATTATTGATAAAATAAATAATACAATTAAGTTAATAAATCGTTTATTATTTAATTCTTTATTTATATAATTTTTTCTATAGATTATAGTTATAGAAGAGATTATTAAAACAAATCTTATAAATATTAAAGATATTCAATCAAATAAAATTCTTATAATAAATTGACTTGAATTAGAGAAAATAATATTTCATTCAATAATTAAAATAAAATTTTTATATATAAATATAATACTAAAAATTCAACTAATTATACTTAATATTATAAATAAATATATATAAATATTATTAATTAAAAAAAATTTATTAATAATTTAAAATAATTTTATATATTTTTGAATCCACAATTCAATGTTTGAAAAATTTTAAACTATTTAAATAAAAATTTATTTATAATTTAATAGAATAGGTAACTAATATACATATTATATATATATATATATACATAATATATATATATATATATATATATATATATACTGATTAATTTATTATTAATAATATTTAAATTTATAAAAAAAAAATATTAATTTTTAAAATTATTAAATTTAAAGGGAATCAATGTAAAAATAAAATTAAATAATCTTTTAAATTATTTTTTTTTACAAAAAAGAATATATTTATTGTTTTATATTGTGTGTTTAAAAATAAAATTAAATTATATCCTGCCCTTAAAAATGAAAGAATTATTAATAAAATTAAATTAAATTTAGAAAAAAAAATTAATCTGTTAATTAAATTGATTTCAGCTAGTAAGTTCATAGAAGGAGGGGCTGCTATATTTGAAGATAATAATAAAAACCATCATAGACTTAAATTAGGTAAAAAATTAATTATTCTTTTATTTAAAATTAAATTACGAGTTTTAGTTTGTTTATATAAAATATTAATTAAAAAAAATAATCCAGAAGAGCATAATCCATGTCCAATTATTATTAAAATAGACCCATAAATTCTTCAATTATTAATAGTTATTAAGGATCCAATTAATATTCTTATATGAACAATAGAAGAATAAGCAATTAATATTTTAATATCAATTTGAAAATAACAAATTAATCTAATTAATAATCCTCCAATTAAGTTAATACTAATTATTAAAAATCTATATTTTATAATACTAATTTTTAAAAAAATTATTATTCGGATTAAGCCGTATCTACCTAATTTTAATATTACTCTAGCTAAAATTATAGAACCAAAAACTGGGGCTTCTACATGAGCTTTAGGGAGTCATAGATGAAGAAAAAATATAGGAATTTTTATTAAAAAAGCTAAAATTATAGTAATTAAAATAATATAATTATTAAATTCATAATTTTTTAATAATAAGTAAGATAATCTTAATTTTATATTAAAAATATAAAATAAAGTAATAAATAATGGGAAAGAAGCAAATAAAGTGTATAATATTATATATATAGTAGCATTAATTCGTTCAGGTTGAGGGCCTCATATTAAAATTATAATTATAATAGGAATTAAACTCGTTTCAAAATAAAAATAAAATAAAAATAAATTTATTCTAGAAAAAGTTAAAGTTAAAATTAATATTATAAAGATAATATTAATAAAAAAGAATCAATTTTTTATTAATATTAATATAATCAAACTAATTCAAATAGTTAATAAAATAAGAGTAAATGAAATTTGATCATATCTAATATTAAAAGATAAATTATTAAAATTTAAATTATTAGTATTATATGTTATAAATCTAATTATATAAATTAATAAAATTATATTTAGTATATGTAAGTTATTTAATTTAATTAAAGGTATTATTATTATTAAATATATAATATATTTTAACATTTAATAATTTTGTATTGTATATTTAATATAAATTAAAAATTATTATGTGATCATTTCCATGAGTTCGAATTAAAAAAATTAAAATTCTTAATCCTAAAGTTCTTTCACATACTGAAAAAATTAAATAAATATTTAGTAAATATATTTCTATATTAAAAAAGTTTAAATATAAAAATATAATAATATATAAACTTATAATTAAATATTCTAAAATTAATAATATAATTAATAAATGTTTTCGATATATAGTAAAAATTAAATTTATAATTAAAAATATTATTAGAGTTATAATATAATTTATATTAACCATTAGTAATTTAATTATTTAATTAATTTAATAGTTTAAGAAAAACTTTGATATTGTAAATCAAATTTATTTATTTTATCATAAGTTTAAATTAAACTATTTAGTAATCAAAAAAAATATAATAAATATATTATAATTAATTTCCAAAATTAATATTTTATTTAAATTATATTTTGTTTGAATATTAGAATTTAATTTTTAATGAAATTTTATAGATATTTAAGATCTAATTATTATTTATTTAAAATAAATTAATATTTAAAATAAATTTATTTATTTATTTTAATATAAATTTAGTATTTTATGTAATAATATTTATTATAATTAATTTAGTTTTATTTTTAATTAATCCTATATCTTTAGGTTTATTAATAATTATTTTTATTTTAAATATTAATTTTTTAATAGGAATTATTTATTATAGATTTTGATTTTCTTATATTATATATTTAATTTTTATTGGAGGTTTATTAATTTTATTTATTTATGTAATTTCTTTAGCTTCTAATGAATTATTTAAATTTAAATTAAATGATTTATTTTTATTATTAAATTTTTTAATTTTTATTATTTTAATAAATAATATTATAAATTTAATAAATCAATTTGATTTCATTAATAGAATTGATTTATTACATAAAATGATTTTTTTTATTAATAATAGAAATAATGATAGAATTTATTTAAATATTTCTAAGTTATATAATAATAATAATTTTATTTTGTTATTAATTTTAATAAATTATTTATTTATTATATTAATTATGATTGTAAAAATTGTTAATATTAATTTAGGTTCTTTACGATTAAAATTTTAAATTTATAAACTAATGAATTTAAATTTTAAAATAATTAAAATAAAATTTAAATTATTAAATTTAAGTTTAATTAATTTACCTACTCCTATTAATATTTCTTATTTTTGAAATTTTGGGTCTTTATTAGGTTTATGTTTAATTATTCAATTTTTAACTGGTATTTTTTTGGCTATTCATTATACTGCAGATGTTAATTTAACATTTTATGTTATTAATCATATTCATCGGGATATTAATAATGGTTGATTATTAAAATTAATTCATTTTAATGGAGCTTCATTTTTTTTTATTTGTATTTATATTCATATTGGTCGAAATATTTATTTTGAGTCTTTTAATTTAATTAATACTTGAATTTCTGGTATTATAATTTTATTATTATTAATAATAATTGCTTTTTTAGGTTATGTATTACCTTGAGGACAAATATCTTTTTGAGGGGCTACTGTAATTACTAATTTATTATCTACAATTCCTTATATTGGAATTGATTTAGTAAATTGATTATGAGGGGGGTTTGCTATTAATAATTCTACTTTAGTTCGATTTTTTTCTTTTCATTTTTTAATACCTTTTATTTTAGTTATAATAATTTTATTACATTTATTTTTTTTACATAAAACTGGGTCTAATAATCCTTTAGGAGTTAATAGAAATTTAGATAAAATTCCTTTTTATTCTTATTTTTTATTTAAAGATTTATTAGGGTATTTAATTATAGTTTTATTATTAGGGATATTATTAATAATAAATTCTTATTTATTAGGGGATTCTGATAATTTTATTAAAGCTAATCCAATAGTAACTCCTATTCATATTCAACCTGAGTGATATTTTTTATTTGCTTATGCTATTTTACGTTGTATTCCAAATAAATTTGGAGGGGTTATTGGTCTATTTATATCAATTTTAATTTTATTAATTTTACCTTTTTGTTTTAAAAAATTGATTAAAAGAAATCAATTTTATTTATTAAATCAATTAATGTTTTGAATTTTTTTTAATTTAATAATTTTATTAACTTGATTAGGATCAAAATCTGTAGAAGATCCTTATATTTTATATAGACAAATTATTACTATTTTATATTTTATATATTATATAATTAATCCTTTAATTTATATTTTTTGGGATAAATATATAAAATTTATTATTTAATTTAAAATTTAAAAAAGGATTAATTAACTATTTTAAGTATATATTTTGAAAATATATAAAAGAGATTCGAGTTATTTCTATTAATTTTAAATACTAAAAAAATTTCAATTTAAATAAAAAATTAATATTATATAAAAAATTATATAGTTTAAGACAAATAATAAATAACACTTTCAAATTAAATATATGAGTTGATCGTATCGATATCGTAGGTAAGTCCCTCGAATTAAAATAAAAATTGATGCAATTAATATAATTTTAATATAAAAAGTTATATATAAAATATTATTGTTTATAAATAATATAATATTAATTATTCTTATAAAAAGAATTCTTGAATATTCAGCTAAAAAAATAAAAGCAAATAATCTTCTTCTATATTCAATATTAAATCCAGAAACTAATTCTCTTTCACCTTCTGTTAAGTCAAAAGGAGTTCGATTAGTTTCTACTAATCTAGAGGAATATCATATTATTATTATAGGGAATATTATATATATTAATCATATATATTGTTGGTATAATTCTAATTTTATAAAATTAAAATTTTTAATAATAATAATAATTGTTATTAGGATTAATGCAAATCTAATTTCATATGAAATTGTTTGAGCTATTCTACGAATCCTACCTAATAAAGCATAATTTGAATTTGAAGCTCATCCTATAATTATAGTTATGTAAATAGATAATGTTAGGCAACATAAAAAAAATATTATTCCTAAGTTAAAATTAATAAAATTAATTCAATAAGGAATAATTATTCAAAGAATTAAAGAAATTAAAAAATTAATTATAGGAGCAATTATAAAAGGTATTAGATTACTTTTTATAATAAAAATTTGTTCTTTTATAAATAATTTTACTCCGTCTCTTATTGGTTGTAATAATCCATTATATCTTAATTTATTAGGGCCTTTACGTAATTGAATATACCCTAATATTTTTCGTTCTAGTAAAGTTATGTAAGCAACTCTAATTAAAATAGCTAAAATTAATTTTACTGATCTAATTATTATTATTAATATATCAATAAATATTATTTCTAAATATATAGAATTATTATATTAATATGAAATCTAAATTCATAACATTATTTGTTTAATTAGATAATAATTTAAATATAATGTAAAATTTATAATATTCTTGTAACATTTTAATTTATTAATATAAAGAAATCCTTTCGTACTAAAAATATATTTTGTGTATTTATATAAAGATAGAAACCAATCTGGCTTAAACCGATTTGAACTCAGATCATGTAAAATATTATTAATCGAACAGATTATTAATTTAAATTTTTTCATTTAAATATATTTTAATCCAACATCGAGGTCGCAATTTTTTTTTTTTAATAAGAACTTAAAAAAAAAATAACGCTGTTATCCCTAAAGTAACTTTTTATATTAAATTAAATTTTTAATTCAAATTTAAATGTTATATATTAATAAAAAAAATTAATTAAATTTTTTAATTACCCCCAATTAAATAATTAATTATAATTTAATATATATATATATATATATATATATATATATATTTATAATATAATTAAATTATAAAGCTTTATAGGGTCTTCTCGTCTTTTATATTTATTTAATTTTTTTAAATTAAAAATTAATTTCTAATTAGATAAAATTTAGATAGTTTATATTTCATTAAATCTTTCATTCTAGACTTTAATTAAAAGACTATTTATTATGCTACCTTTGTACAGTTAAATTACTGCAGCTCTTTAAAATAGAGATTTCAGTGAGCAGAATTGACTTTAAATTAAATAAAAAAGCCATGTTTTTGTTAAACAGGTGAATATAAGAATTGCTTAGTTTTTAAATTTTATTTTAAATTATATTAAAATTATTTTTTTTATAGAATTTATAATTATATATATATATATATTATATACTAATTTTATTATTATTATATAATTATTTTATTATATAAAAAAAAATCAATAAAAATTTAATATTATAAATATAATTTAAAATTATTTTAACTTATAAATTATTTATTAAAATAAATATTTATTAAAATATTAATTTTATAAATTTATAAATTTTATATTTAATTAAAATAAATATTATATAATTAATATAATAATTTATTATATTAGTTTATCCCTATATATATAAATATATAATTTAAAATTATAAAGATTAATAATAAATTTTATTAATTATTATTAAAATTAAATTTTTTTCTTGATTAATTAATTAAATTTAAATTCGAATTAATTTTTAATTTCAAATTAATTATTAAATAAATTTTTAAAATAATTAAATTATTAATTAATTAGCTCATTTAAATTCTAAAATAAAATTTAATTTTTACTATTTTTAATAAACTTTGATTCACAAAATACAAATAAATTAAATTTAATTTTAAATATATTTAAAAATAATTCAAATTTTATTTAATTTACTAATTAATTATAAATAATATAAATTTTTTATAAATTAAAAATTAAACTTAAATTTTAATAATACAATTTTATTTATGTAAATGTTAATTAATATTTAATTTAATTTAATTTTTTATATAATTAATATAATTGTTAAATTAAATTTCTATTTAAAATAAAAATATATTAAAATTATATTTATAATATTATAATAATTTATTTATAAATATGTAAATTTTATAATTATTTTAAATAATATATGATTGATTAATAATAATAATTTATATTAATTTTAAATAATTTAAAATTATAAATTAATAATAAATTTAATTAATGACTTAAAATAAAAGAAGTATCTGATTTAAAATGTATTTAAAAATGATTTAAATTAATTAACTATAAATAATATAAATTTTTACCCACAAATTAAAAATTAAATTACAATAATATTATATTTATGTAAATGTTAATTAATATTTAATTCAATTTTTTCTATATAACTTATACACATATAATTAGTAAATAATTAATCAAATCCAACTAATTAATTATTTACTAATTATATGTATATAAAATATTAAATAGTAATTGATCAAATTAAATTGATTAACAATTTTAATTTCTATGTAATTGAAATATTTAAAATATTAATTTGATCTAGAAAAATTTTCCAATTTTTCTACTTTGTTACGACTTGTTTTATTTTTATAAAAATGACGGGCAATATGTACATATTTAAAAATGAATCATATAATTAAATTAAATTATATTACATTTAAATTTATAATCAAAAAAAATTTCAATTTTTTGAAAATAAATAATTTTATTATATTCTATTTATTCTTAATTATAAATTATATCTTGATCTGAATTTAATTTAAATCAAAAAAAAAAAATTTTAAATTATATATAAAATAATTATTTACGACGATATATAAATATAATAAATTAAGTGAAGTTATTCGTGGATTATCAATTAATAAACAGAATTCTCTAAAAATTTAAATACTGCCAATTAATTTAATTTTAAAGGCTATTTCTATTAATAATTTAATAAATAAATATTAATTATTTTAAATAAAATTAATTATATAATTAAATATTTATTAAAATATTATTAATAATAGGGTATCTAATCCTAGTTTATATTAATAAATTATAAAAATTATAATAATAAATTATATTTTAAATATTATTAAAAATTTTACTTTAATTATATTTAATTTTAAATAAAAATATTTTTAATTGTTTTATATTTAAAAAATATATTTTAATTATTGTTTAACCGCAATTGCTGGCACAATTTTAATTATTAATTATTATATCACTTAATTTAAATTTCTTTATTTTTAAATTTTAAATATTAATTTATTAATAATTTTAAAATTATTTAAATTTAATTAAAATTCATGTAAAAATTTATATATAAATTTTAAATAATAAATATATTAATAATATATTTTAATTTAAATTAATAAAAAAATTAGATAGATTATTATTAAATTTATAGTATTATATATTTAAATATTAATAATTATTTATTATATTACATATTTAAATAATAATTATATAATGTAATTATTTGTTAATTATTAATAATTTTTAAATTAATTATTATTTATTAATCTTAAATAAAAAAAAAATATAATTAATTATTTAAATATTAATTATTATTTAATTTTATTATAAATTTAAATATTAATTATAATTATTATATTATTATAATCTATCTAATTTTTTTTTATATTAAATTAAAAAAAATAAAATGCCTGAATAAAGGATTATTTTGATAGAATAAATTATATAAATTAAATATTTATTTTTATTAAATTATAAATTAATAATAAATTTATTTTAATTTATTTATTTAATTTAAATATTTATTTTTATAATAAAATTTAATTAATTATTAATTTAATTAC